>RJWT010040836.1:0-12443 GCA_004365215.1 Cuniculus paca
ACTCGAAAGGATCCTCCTGCCTCAGCCTCCCAAGTGCTGGGATTACAGCCATGTGCCACCACGCCCAGCTAAGAGAACAATTTCTTAAACTACAAAACATAGTAATAGAAAACGATTGATATGTTCAGATCTATTAGGTAGTTCTATCAGAAGACATTAAAGGATGTATAAATAATATGTGGGAGAAAAGATGGTGATCCAGAATGTGTTCCTTTAATCAGTTAGAAACATGAGTGTTCGCTGTGGTAGGGCACGCTTCTAATCCCAGCTACTTGGGAGGCTGAAGCAGGACGATTGAAAGTTTGAGGCCATCCTGAGCATGTTAGTAACTTTCTTGAAATAATTTTTTTTTTTTTCTAAAGAGGGTCTCCCTTTGTAGTTCAGGCTGGTGTTGAACTCACTGTGTAGCCCAGGCTGTCCTTGAATTCACGGCGATCCCCCTGCTTCAGCCTCCTGAGTGCTGGGATTATGGTGTACACCACTATGCCTGACTCAAAATAAATTCTTTAAAAGGGGCTGGAGGAAAAGCAGAAGGGTAGTAAATTAAGATGCTATATATTTGGGCCAACTTCTCACAGTGAATGTAATCATTATGTACTGTAAATGATTACTAATAAAGATAAAGCATATAAGTAAAAATGGCTGGGGGTTTAGGTCAACATTCCCTGGGTTTGATCCCTAGTACTGTTTTAAAAGAAAAATTGGTGAAAATGTAGTTGTGACATAGAGGCCTTAGTAACATCTGCAAGGCTCTAGCTTCAGACTGCAGGGCCAGCACCCCACCCCCAAGTGCCAGTTTTGATGGCCCACACTTGTAATCTCAGCACTCTGGGAGGCTGAAACCAAAGAATTGCAAGTTCCTGTCTGTTTTCTAGGACTCTCCTGTGGTTAAGGTATATACTACTGTTAGAAGCATTTCGTTCACTGCTGATGATCTCTGCCTGTCACAGGACTTTGCCTGTAGCAGTTGTATAATAAGAACACCTGGCTGTAGGTGTATTGCACAAACGTTATTCTGAAGTTGAAACTTCTCAGGAGGGCTTATGAATTAGTTTGACCACAGATTTTAGCATCAGAACGTACAGAAGTATATGTTCATACTGCGTTGTGGCTGATGTCAGCATAAAAGCTATTTAAGTATTCTTTAATTCTTTCATGTTTATGGAATGTAATTTGTGAATTGTTTGTTCTTTATCCCTATTAAACGTGGAATACTGTGGTATTTGTGAGGAAAGTAGGAAAAATTACTATATTTAAATAGCTTGTTTACAAATACCACTTTAAAATTATAGCCAGTTGTTTGGGGAAGAAGATGCTGATCAAGAAGTATCCCCTGACAGAGCTGACCCTGAAGCTGCCTGTGAGTAAGCATTTAGTATGTTTTCTTATTGGTGACTATTACCTTCATTTTGCTAATTTAATATTGTTGGGTTAAGATAATTGCTGTTACGTGTTTGATGACATGTTACGTGCTTAACACGTGTTATTTCATTTTTAAAGCAGTGTTTACCAGAAAAGTAGTTCCACCTTACCAGTAAAGAGAAATCTCACAAATCTAATAATTAGAGCTGGGAGTCAGTCTTAGAACTTTTGAACGCTTAAGCTTTTGGCTTTTAGAAATTGAGGGGCAAAAAATGCTCAAGAGTGTGTTATTTTCCTTTTTCCTGGAATTCAGTATCTTATTGTGCAGATGACTTCCATGAGTGACTCTGCCCCCACAAGTTAATGAGAGTTCAGTTCTACTGTAAATAAGATGAGGGAGAGTATGGTGGTACATTCCTGTAACCCTAGCATTCTGGGAGACAGAGGCAGGATGACAGAGATTCAAGCTTGACAGAGGTTCAAGCCCAGTTGGATAACTTAAGTGATTTAGCAAGACCTTATCTCAAAATTTTAAAAATAAAAAGGGCTGTAGAATAGACACGGTGGGTTCAATCCCCAGTAATATACGCACGTATCAAACAACACCAACAACAAGAACCAATTAATTTGTTTTGTAGGGGAACCAACAGAAGCTGAAGCTAGAGCCCGAGCATCTAATGAAGACGGTGACATCAAACGTATTTCTACAAAGGAATGGGCTAAATCAACTGGATATGACCCAGTTAAACTTTTTACTAAGGTTAGGTTTACTTTTCTTTACAATTACGAATAGCTGTAGTATTTCTACTTCTGTTTGTCTTAAAGTAGTATGTAAAATTGGGCAGGGTACACCTATAATCCCAGCTACTCAGTACTAGCCTGGGCAGTTTAGCAAGACCCTAAAATTTATAAAAGGGCTGAGGATGCAGCTCAGTGTTAGAGCACTTGGCTACCAGGCCTGAGGCTCTGGGTTCCATCTCCAACATCCTTAAATAGTACGTAAAATTAAATTAAGTTTTATATGTATATGTAAATGTTGTCCTAACAACAGATTGTATATATTTTTTTCTTTTCCTGACTGGTAACAGTAAGATTTTATACATTGACTCTTTTAAGCCTCTTGTGTTTATTTCCTCACACAGTCATTTTTTTAATTGAGAAAATGGTTTGTGTTTCTGTTACACCTAAAATGACTAAACTGTGATGTGGGTAGCAGGAGTAATTTTGAAATTGTTATCTTCAGTACCTATTTTTATTCCTACAACAGGGCAGTTCTGTTGTAAGGGAGTCTTTCAGGACAACCGTAAGGGCACCAAGTGGGAGGTACTGCACAATTCTAGGATCTGATTTTCATATTGTAACTAGTATGGAACAGTGCCTTGAAAGTACGCAGTGCCATCTGCATTCCTACTAGATCAGGGAAGAGAAGTAACCACACCAGGACTTGGGTGTGTATGAGCAGGGAAGAATTGGAAATGACACCTGGTTTCTTGTTAGGCAGTTAGATAAAACAGAGGTGCCATTTTCTGAGACAGGTGAGGTGGGAAGTAAACAAACGAAATGGGTTAGAGGGGTAGAAGAAGGTAATACAATACAATTAGTTTCAAATTTTAGATTGCTCTGGACCATTAGAGCCTTGATAAGTGATTCTGTAGATAAATAAGGATTTAGTCTAAGGAGATGCCTGGACTCAGGTGTATAGATGTAACTTAATTAATGGGACTGTACTTGATATATTGGGAACAGTGTAAAGAAGAGGGTTCTGTACAGAACTCTGAGGGACTCTTAATATTTAGTAATTGCTAGGGAAAGAAGGACATGGAATTTATCCTTGGAAAACCACTAATTTTCCCTTGTCTGGCAGGCTTTTCTTGACCACGTGTTCAGTGTTCTCTAGTAATTGTATTCAGCTACTCTGTTACCCAGATCATTATAGACTCATCTTCCTGTCACCAATTGCAAATGTTACCATCTCCTTGTTGTCTTATTCAATGGATAAAACAATCCTTATCATGCTGTTTTGTGATTTATTTTTATTTTTTTAGCTTTGTAGTTTTTATACTAAATTGTATTCTACTTATATTTACTTGTTTTTAAAAAATTAGGAATTGAGTGTATTTTTAAAGCAGTAGTTATGTTATTTAAATTTATCCCGGATGGGTGGTGACACATGGCTGAGAATTCAAGAGCAGCCTGAACTGCAGAACAAAACCCTGTCTCAAAAGACAAATTAATTAAGCCACATGTGATTCTTAAGTAGTACTTAGTATAAATGTGTTGAAAAAATTAATAATAGAAAATACAGATAAGGAAAAAGCAAAAATATTAAAGTCTCCTGAAATCCCATCACATATTTTCATGTGCTGGTTTCTTAATCTGTGTGTAATGATGTTTTTTGATAATTTGTTTGCTTAGCAGATTTTGTGTGTGTGTGTGTGTGTGTGTGTGTGTGTATGTTTTAAGCTTAGTGTGTATGGAAAAGGGAGGGTATTGGGATCACATCTATCTATCTGTCTATCTATCTATCTATTTATCTATCTATCATCTTTTTGAGACAGGGTCTCACTGTGCAGTTCAGGCTGGCCTTGAGCTCACTTTGTGACCCAGGCTGGTCTCGAACTTACAATGGCCCTCCTACCTTGAAGTCACATTTTGAATGTTACAGATAGTTAAGAGTTTCTGGGGTTGGGGGTTTAGCTCAGGGGCACAAGTAACTGCCTGGCAAACGTGAGGTTATGAGTTCAATTCCTGGTACCCCCCCCCCAAGTTCCGTTGAGCACTTGTAGAATGAATATGCCCTACTGGCATGTGCCCACAAACTTCGAGATACTGTCACTGGTATCTCTAGGCTCAGGGATTGTGTTCTGTTCTTGTAGATTTGACGCATATCTATTTGAGTACCTTAATTTGTGATGATGCTTCATACTCATTTTTGGAGATTTAGGGAAGGTTTGGGGAGGTGTTCATGAGGGAAGGGGAAGTCAGCACAGTTTAGAGCTCTGTATTTTTTAGAACACTCCTTTAAGCTTTTTTATATGTAGGGATTCTGTATGAAATTTCCTTTTATGAAACGTTTGAGCTTTTATCTTTTGGTGTAGAGAGCCCTTCCCCATCCTCATTGCAGTTCGAGGAGTTTATATTTGTAATCCCATGGAAAAGTTATTGGAAGTGTATCGAGTTAATTCCAATCTGCCACTTCCAGTGTAACCCATGGCAAGAATAAAGGCACTAAAGCATATCTGTAGTTGTGGGGAGCCAAAGGGGTCCTAAGTCCAGCTAGTATATTGACTAACTGAAACAAAGGCCAGGACCAGGCCAAACCCAGGTTTTATTAATTCTCGAAGAGCAGAATGGCTCCGGGTTGAGTGACTGTGAGAGCAGCGGGACGAATGTGAGTGCTATGAGCTGGCTAGGTGTATGTGGTCTGAAATCAGCTCTGCAATGAGCAGAGAGAAGGATATACCGAAGGAATAATCTGCATAACACAATTTGAGGTAGTATCTGATGTTTTGGGGTGGGTGTTTCAGCTCTGATGTGTAATTTTTTATGCCCTGGGAAGTCATGTGGTTCGTACCTCCTGCTTAGGAGCTGCAGGGCAGGGCAACAGAGACTACAATACACCTTAGCACCTCTGCTAGATAGATTTACATTGCTTAAAGCCAATTGGGATTTAGCTCAGCAGCATAAGCACAAGATGAGTTG
This sequence comes from Cuniculus paca, assembly GCA_004365215.1. Lineage (NCBI taxonomy): Eukaryota > Metazoa > Chordata > Mammalia > Rodentia > Cuniculidae > Cuniculus > Cuniculus paca. The sequence continues at coordinate 5,065 of RJWT010040836.1, forward strand.
TGAGCTCCATCCCCCATGCCAAAAAAAAAAAAAGCCCATTAAGGGGAATAAGGTAAAGTCCTAGCCAGCTCTGTACATATCAGTGCATGGAAATAGAGCCAGCTTTAGCTAAAATGGAGATAATTGCTCTTCAAATCCAAGTGGTCCTCTACATTTTGGCTTTTGAAAATGTGGAATATGTTTTTAAATACGATTTCACAGTATAATATTTATAATAAACCAGCAGTGATGTAAAATGTGATTTTCAGCTTGGGGCCTATAGAGTTCATGGAATTTTATCTTTTTATTTTTTTTTTCAGCTTTTTAAAGATGATATCAGGTATCTGTTGACAATGGACAAACTGTGGCGGAAAAGGAAACCTCCAGTTCCATTGGACTGGGCTGAAGTACAAAGTCAAGGTAAAGAATACAATAAGTTTTTGCAATACCTAAACTGAAGTTCCCTTACCTAGTCTTTAAATGTCCTGTTGTTTCTTAAAAATGGTATGTGTTCATAAATTCAGATAATTCAAAACAGTGTTAGAAATCAACCAGACTTAGCATCGTTTACAAGAATAGCCACATTAGACCGGGAGTTTAGTGCCTGCCTGGCAAGTGCAAGGTCATGAGTTCAATTCCTGGTACCAAAAAAAAAAAGAATAGCCACATTAACAGTTTAGGGAATGTTCTCATCCATTTTATGTGCAGAAAATGGAATCATATTTTGAATAGTATGAATATCTTTTCCTTTTTTATCTTTTCCCCTCTACCCTTCCCTTCTTCTCTGTCTTGTCCAAAACAGGATCCACTATGTAGTCTAGATTGCCCTTGAACTCACAATCCTTATGCCTCAGCCTCCCCAGTGTTGAAATTATGGGTGTGTGCCACCTGCCTGGCTAAAGTTTTTTCGTTTTGTCAGTTTTGGATTTGTAGTGCTGGAATACTACTGATTTTTTAATCAGTGTTATTTAGTTGTTTATTGATTAATAAGTACATGAAAGTTGTGATGAGTGCATATGTGTATCCATTTGGTATTCTTATGATTATTTTTTCAAGATTTAATGTAGCAGTGTGTTTTTAATTGTTAAGTGCAGTGAGTACTTCACCACTTCACCTTCTGTTGATACATTTTTTTGTCTCTGCTTTATTTGAATTGTTTACACAAAGCCTTACAGAGCACCTTGAACTTAAAAGGTTAGTAGAGATGAGATGTCATTTAGAAGCAGGTTTTTTTTTTTTTTTTTCTGGTCCAGGGGATCGAACTCATGACCTTGTGCTCACCAAGCAAGCACTTGAGCCGCTGAGCTAAATCCCCGGCCCTTAGAAGCAGTTTTCAACAATGTAGAAAACTTACTGGGGAAACAGCTTCCACTTAGTGTTAACTGATGCTTATCATCTTATTTGTATTATGTTCTGGAACTCCCCAGTAACCAAGTTCCTGACATGGTCTTACACTTTTGTGAGCTCAGCTTTTTAACAGGTCTCTTGTTCAGATATTTGTATCATGATAATGGACAATTTTAATGGAGGCTTCCCTCCCCCCCTTTTTTTTTTCAATGCTGGAGAGCCTAAACCTAGGGCTCTAAGAGGGCTGCATCCCTGGTCCTTGTTTCATTTTTGTTTGAGACAGGGTTTCACTAAGTTACTCAGGCTGACCTCAAACTTGGTGATCCTTTTTTTTTTTTTTTTTAAACATTTAAGATATACATAATGATAAACATCATATGGAATTTGTACGTGCTTGGTTTTTCCCATTTCCCCCCTTCTCTTCAACACTTCTTTCCCTCCTTACTTACAAATTGGTGATCCTTCTGCCCTAGCCTTCTCAGTAGCTTGGATTACAGATGTTCTCCACTGTGCCCATTTTTTTTGTTTGTTTGTTTGTTTTTGTGTGTGTGTGTGTTGTTTTGGTTTTTTTCCCCCTTATTGGTGAAGGATTGAATTTGTTAAATGGATTCCACTGGAGAAATGATATTTATTACTGAACTTTCTAATTTTATTTTATTTTTTTTTAGGAGAAGAAACCAACTCATCAGACCAACAAAATGAACCCCAGTTAGGTCTGAAAGACCAGCAGGTTCTAGATGTGAAGAGCTATGCACGTCTTTTTTCAAAAAGCATAGAGACTTTGAGAGTTCATTTAGCTGAAAAAGGGGATGGAGCTGAGCTCATATGGGATAAGGTTTGTTTTGAAAATATGTGTCAGTTATTTATGTATCACTTTTTTTTTTTTTTTTTTTTTTGTCTTTTTGAGACAGGGTCTCACTTTGCAGTTCAGGCTGGCCTTGAGCTCACTTTGTAGCCCAGGCTGGTCTCGAACTCACAACGATCCTCCTGCCTCAGCCTCCCAAGTGCTGGGATTACAGGCATGAGCCACCACGCCCGGCCTTATATATCACATGTATATTTTAGTTCTTGAGTTGTAATAGAAGTTAGGAATTTTGGGGGTATCATTTATCAGATCTTTGGTTTGTATTTTTAATCTATACTTTCTGTATTTGCAGTGTGAATTTTCTATACACGAATTCAAGCAGTATCATAAGACTTCATTTTGGATTCTAGTAATTCACGTTTTGTTTTTTTTTTTTTTATGACACGGGGGATAGAAGTCGCGACCTTGGGCTTGCCAGGCAGGTGCTTAAGCCACTGAGATAAATCCCCGGCTCTTATCTTTTTGAGACAGGGTCTCACTATGCCCTTCAGGCTGGCCTGAGCTCACTTTGTAGCCCAGGTTGGTCTCGAACTTGCAACAATCATCCTGTCTCAGCCTCCCGAGTGGTGGGATTATAGGCGTGAGCCACCAGGCCCAGCTGAGTTCATGGTTTGTAATGATGACAAGAAAACTAACGTGAATTTATTAGAGTAGAATGTTCCACTGAGTTAAGAAAATAGACTTTAAATTCAATATGTATTAATAGAAGTCAAAAAATCTTTTTGGAAACCAGTAGCTCATTGGCTTCCTTTGACCTCAAAAGTGATTAAAAATTGCCTTTCTGTTGAAATAATTACAACTATTTAGGAGGTCTGAGCAAAAGACTTCACTATAAAAATGGGATAGATTTACACTTAAGCTTCAAGTGATGTTTAGTAGTACTATGTAGTATTACATTTGTTTTCTTTTTCTTGAGAAAAAGACCCTGGTCTTACTCTGTAGTTCAGCGTGGTCTTGAACTCACTGTGTAGCCCAAGCTGGCCACAAACATGCAGCTAGCTTTGTGCCTTAGCCTCCTGGCTCCTGGGATTACAGGCATGAGCCACCATGCCTGGTTTGGAGTTATATATTATATTGAGGTGTTGTTTTTTGTTTTTTTTTTTTAAACAGGGCATTGAACTCCGGGCCTCCCCCTTGAACTACATCCCAGCTCATTTATATTTTGAGACAAGTTCCTGCTGAGTTTCCCAGGCTGGACTTGAACATGCGAGCAGGGATTAGAGTGCAGGGATTATAGGCCTGTACTACCAACCCTGAAAATTTTACTTTATGTTTGTTATAGTACATGAGTTATCTGATAAGGTTTGTATCTTCTTATGATGCTCAAGAGTTACTCTGATTTTAATGTAAGGGAAAGAGTTTGGCCAGTTTTAGAAACCTGAGTTAGCTTTGTGTACACAAACTTTAGTTGGCTCAGACATAGTAGTAAATTAGATTCTTGGAATCCTTATAAATATTAGTCTTGGGCCGAGGATTTAGACCAGTGGTTCAAGCGCTTGCCTGGTAAGTGCAAGATCATGAGTTCAATCCCTGGTACCAAAACGAGCAAACAAAAAAAACATTAGTCTTGTGTTTACATGATGTTAAAGGTAGCTTATTCATGACTTAGAAAATTGATCAGTTTATAGGAACTGAATAAAGAACCTTTTAGAACTTAGAATTATTATTTAATTTTTTTTGGTATTGGGCTTTAGTACTGAGTTTAGAGACAGGTTCTCAGTGTGCAGTCCAGGCTGTTTTTGAACTTACTAAATAGCCCAGACTGGCCTTGAGCTTCTGATGGTTCTCCTGCCTCAGTCTTCGGAGTATTCGGGTCACAGGTGTGTGCCACCATGCCCAGTTTTTCTTGCTGTCTTTTTTCTTATTTTTGAGACAGGTCTGACTAAATCATTAAATTACCCAGGCTGGGCTTGATCTTGTCTCCTCCTGCCTCAGTTTCGCAGAGTACTGGAATTATAAGCATGTGCCCACCACTCTTGCCTCTACTTTTTTGTCATTTTGTGGTTTTTTTTTTGAACCAGAAATTGAACTCAGGACCTTGGCATTTGCCAGGCAGGCATCATGCTGTTGAGCTATACCCCCAGTGCTGTTGCCTCTACTTTTTGAGAATAAAAAGCGTCTTGCAGAGGGAGACAGTTATATCTCAAGAATTTATAAAACGTAAGTTTCCAGTTACAACAGAGTAGCAATGTTTTGTTTTGTTTTTTGGTCTTTTTTTTCCTTTTCGAGATAAGGTTTTGCTGTGGAGTTCAGGGGGGCCTTGAACTCACAGCGATCCTCCTGCCTCAGCTTCCTGAGCACTGGATTACAGGGCTGTGCCAACACGCTTGGCAGCAGTTTTGAATTTAGGATTGAATTAGGCATATGATGAGCTCATGTCGTGCTCTGAACCTTTGTTACATCATTAATAGGTGTCATGCACAGCACAGTAGTCATTCCTCTTTGGTGGTAGCCATCCTTATTTGCTGGAAAATGACCCAAAGCATGAACAAATCAGTAATAGTGCTCGGTGTAAGTCCTTTAGCAGCAGATGTCAAAGAACCCAATATGGTTTCCTTCGGCTTCAGCTTTGTACAGTGAAGTTTTGCACAGCGAATCACATGGTGAAAGAGGCACATCCAGTGCTCTTTCTTTTGTCCAGTGTTGTTTCTAAATTCTATACTTTGAAAAAAATCTTCTCAAAGCAGAAGGCCTTCCCAAACTCTATAGAGTCTAGGGTATAACTCAGACCTTTATGCTACTTTAAACTTTGGTGATGAGCATCTCCTTCAGTGTCATCTCTTATTCTGGTTGTCTGCAGTTTTATACACATGTGAAAGTACTGCTCTGAAAGCATTACTAGTCAAACTGGTCAAGTTGTGGAAGACTTGTTATGTTATTATTGGCAGGATGACCCATCTGCGATGGATTTTGTCACCTCTGCAGCAAACCTCAGGATGCATATTTTCAGTATGAATATGAAGAGCAGATTTGATATAAAATGTAAGTTGTTCTCTACTTCATTTGTATCATTGAAACCTCAAGAGTTGTATTTTCTTTTTTAACAGCCAAACATGTCCATCTTTTTTCCCCCCAGCAATGGCAGGGAACATTATTCCTGCTATTGCAACTACTAATGCAGTGATTGCCGGGTTGATAGTATTGGAAGGATTAAAGATTTTATCAGGAAAAGTAGATCAATGTAGAACAGTGAGTATTTCTATTCGGTTTTTTTGTTTGTTTGTTTGTTTGTTTTAATTCAGCCTCTTTTTAAAAGTAATGTATAGGGGATGGGAGAATATTTCTGTTCTGGGCTCTGGGTTTGATCCTGAGCACCAAAAAATAAAATCTGAAAAGCACATTAAATGGACAGCTTTTAAAATTAACAAAATTGTTTTAAAGTTTCAGAAAATAACTTTTCCAGTTATCCTTATACCTGTTTAACTTTTCTGGTAATTGCAGTGGTAAAGAAAGCACATTTGAGCTGGGTGTGGTGGCTCACGCCTGTAATCCCAGCACTCGCGAGGCTGAGACAGGAGGATCATTGTGAGTTCAAGACCAGCCTGGGCTGCAAAGTGAGCCCAAGGCCAGCCTGAACTGCATGAGACCCTGTCTCAAAAAGACCAAAAAAAAATATATAGAAATGAATATTGATTTTTGTTGAGAGCCTAAAATTGGTATGAATAAACACTAGGAACCATACTCACAAGCTGATTTAATGATACCAGAGACCTTTATGACTGTGTCCTTTCTGTAACGTAACAAATGAATGTAGAGTTTTGTATAACTCAAAGAAAGTGCCTTTACAGTAAGCAACCTTGTTCATGATAGTAGATTAGGCAAGAAGGTTGGAAAATCAGACACTCAAGGTTATGATTTTCTTGATCTTTTTGCCATATAATGACAGAATATTGAAGTTATTTTTTAAGTTGCATATATAGTAAGATTTCTAGGTTGGTTTGTAGAACTGTAACTCACATTTCTGATTCCTGCTTGTGTTTTCTCTCTGAAGATTTTTTTGAATAAGCAACCAAACCCGAGAAAGAAGCTTCTTGTGCCTTGTGCACTGGATCCTCCCAACCCCAATTGTTACGTATGTGCCAGCAAGCCAGAAGTGACTGTGCGGCTGAATGTCCATAAAGTGACGGTTCTCACCTTACAAGATAAGGTGAGTGCAGCATTTGTTCTCTTTTCTTGGGGGGGGGGACGCAGGTTCCTTGTGCCCTTTACATTTATTACTATGATGATAAAATAAACACCAAATGATTACTTTGAAAAGCTCTGACTACTGAAGTGAGTTGCTCTAATTTCTTAGATTACTTCACTATCTATTTATGCCGGCTTGTTTGTATTTCTAGAATACTTCCTATCCTAGATGTACTTCCTATCCTAGAATAATACAGGTGTATTTGGCTGGGGTATATACTCCAGGTGGTGCAGAGTGGCACAGTATTGTAGAAAGCAGAGGAACTTTTGCTCTTTATTTACCAGACAGTGGATAAATTCCTTATTTTTGAGCACCCAAACAGATATCCTTGACTAGCCCTGACTGTGGCAGTGAACAGAGTATTTGCATGCATTGTGAAAAGTTTTGTATTTCCAGCAGAGCAAAGCTCAGTTAGTATCTTCATATTAAAGGGCATGGGTACCTTGCAGAGTTTTGGGTGCTCTGGATGTTGGGCAGTGCACATTCCCTCTGAGATGGAATGATAAAACATAGCTTTTCTAATACAACCTGATTCTGGTGTGCTATGTAAGTCCCTGAAGACGTACAGCATTTGTACACTTGAATTCTCTTGCAGGGCTAGTTTGCAGGAAATAAGAGTTCCAGTTAAGATCTGGTTCTTAGATTTCTTCTAAACTGGTTAATTCCTTTATTAGTGGAGAAAAAAATTAATGCCTGCAAAGAGTGTCACTTCTTAACTTGGTGATTACTTCAGATTGTTTCTCTGTTGTCTGTCTGTATGTTTACATACCTCCTGAGTTGGGGGAATAAGCCTTCCCTTTGGGAAAGAAGGCTTGGTAGTGATAGACCTTCTTCTCAGAACTGGTTACACAGAGTAGACTTTCTCATGTTTTAGGAAAAGAGCAGATGTTGGTAACTGACCATCAGAGGATGGATGTCCCACTTTCCTAGGAAATAATTATGTGTTAACTGTTGGGATTAATGGCAGTTCCTCTATTTATAGGGTAATTAAACCTATAGAGA
>RJWT010040837.1:0-12432 GCA_004365215.1 Cuniculus paca
GTTGGCTTTTTCTATTTTTTTTTTTTTTTTACTATCGCAGAACACATCAGGGTGGGAACTTTAAAAGAGGTTTATTTAGCTCACAGTTCTGGAGATTTAAGAGCATGTTGCCAGTATGGATCAGGTTCTGATAAGGGTTTCATGTAAAATCTTCTTATAATAGCAATTGCATGTTTGAAACAGATCACATGGCTAAGAAGGAAGCAAGAAACCATGATAGGGCTATTTATGTTTTTTTTTTCCTTATAATACTCAGCTCTTGAGAACTAAACCATTCCATAAGATCTCCATTATTCCCTTCCAAAATTGGTACCCCTATGGACTAATTATCTTCTAGTAAGCTTCACTTCTTAAAGACTCTGCCACCTCAAGTCAAGATTGTCCTTTGCTAAAAGAATTTTGTTGAGTTAGTAACTCACAGAACAAACTTCCAGAGAAATGCTGACTAAAGAAAGATCTTTGAAATATTGAGATAGATGGTTTTGCTATTTTATAATAGTAACTAATAATATCATAACGGAATGGTGAAATTTACTATAAGGTTACATGGATTATAACTTCAAAAACTTTTAATCATTGAATTCATTGTGGGCCAAGAACATATTATGGACTTCAAGAACACAGGCAAATTTCCCATAAAGTGAATATTTCATACAATATTAGTTATTTCTCTGCAATGTTCAGTAAATTAAGAAATAAGGAGTTGCTAACCAAACTTAACTATTCTTGGCATCTCTGTTTTTATAAATGAAATATAAAATCTCTGATTTTCCCATTGCCTGTGAGAAATCTCAAGATATCTTACATTTGAAAAATATTTCTAGCTTTTATTTTATTTTTTCTAAACTTAGAAATTTGTGCATGGAAAAGCAAACTCGAAAGATTGAGAAAAGCTGTACAAAGGTTTTAATGTCACATCATAAGTGCCTGAGAGTAATAATTTGTCCCTATTAATAAAAAACTTGATTCCATTATTTTTGAAAAAGAATTAGTATTTTTCTGTAAATCTAGATCTAATATGGCCTCCAGCAATCCATTTTAATTATAACTTAACTAAAGCAACACTATTTCATAGAAAATACCAGGAAATATACACTTGAGAATTGTCTGTCTTTTATACAGGCATTTACCAAAGGAGCAATACTTATGAAACCATTTCTACAGCAGAATAAAGTCTTTTATACTTTAAAATACAAAAATTAACATATAACATGGGCAGAAGATACATTCTATAACATTTTAAATATGATCATTAAAAGATAGAAACTTCAAATCATGTTTCAGAATCAGTATTTTGTCATATTTAATTTCATTATTAAATCGAGGGCCTTTGCATTAAGTTACATTGCAAGTCACTTTTTTATTAGATAGGGTATGACTAAGTCAATCAGTTGCCTACGCTGGGCTAGAATTCATGATCCTAAAATGACAGGTGTGCACAACTATATTCAGTTTTGTCTTTTGTTTTTGAATAAAGAGCATTAAATAGATGCAATATTTTTCAAAGTTTCTTTAAATATATTGTTATGGTTTGTGTCTGGATGTCCCCCAAAGCTTCGTGTATTCATGGGGGTTGGGCTTTTCAAAGACAGCTTGTTAAATCTGGGCCTCTTATTTTGATGCCCTCACCTCAGAAAACACAGTTACAACATTTCAAGCTTGACTCAGCAGGGGGATGGAGTCCTCACTTTGTAAACATCCTCAGCCTGTGCGTGAGGAGGGCATGGAGATGGAGTGAGTGCTACACTCACACTAGGGAAGGTAGCCTACTTACACTGTAAGGCAGGAAAAAAGGCTTGATCTCTCTCTTTTGCTCTTGTTATTTTTGGTATATTCTGCCACCGTGAACTGTTGTCCCTCTGCCAAGTGCTACCCTGCCTTGGAGCCAGCTGATTATGGACTGAAACCTCCACACACTGTGAGCTAAATGAACCTTCCTTAACTTTGAGCATCAGATATTTTATCTCGGCAATGTGAGAAAAGTAAGTAGCACATACATGATTTTAAATTTTAAAGGTATTTCTAAATTCAGAGTCTCCAAAAGAAGGATTTCTTTCAACATGAGTGAGATAATTAGATGTTTGGATTTCTCAGGTTCTTTCAATTTGCAAAATGTTACATAAATACTTAACCGTCGGTAGATTTCATTTAGAAGACAGTTCCTTTAAGAAATTCTGTACCTTAACTTCCTTGTATCATGTACAGCAAAAAAACCTTTTTACTATATGAATATAAACACAATTTTTTTCTTAATTAAAGGCATGAAGACATTTGAAGCACTTATAATTTTAATTATGTAAGTATAGTTATAATTAAAACCAAGCCCTATAGACTCAATTATTACCTAATTTTTCTAGTTTTTATGAACTTCATAATTGATTAAAGTTCATAAACAAACAAATCTCCCATCTGCAAGATTCTGTCATTTCTCTCCCATGAGAAAATAGAACTCTCACAGCACTTACCAAAATCAGACAATGAAAACCAATTTACCAATTATTGCTACCACTAATTAGGAATATCATTTCAGCTGTGTGAAAACCAGAAACAAAAACATCACAGAATGTATACAACAAAATTAATGGTAAAGGGAGAAATGTCAAATTTCTGTTACTGATTGTTTTACTCTGATAGACAAAAAAGTAGCATTGCTAAGTATTTTAGTCTATTACGCATTACTTTCATGACAATGACTTGAGGAACTAACATGAAAATGAAAATGCCATGATTGTTCAGTATTTTTGTTTTACCTTAGCCAAAACTTATCCCTGCCCTCAACTCAATTCATTACATTTCTAACACTTAGCAATCCATCATATAACTGTAAAAATTATATTAGTTATAAAACATATTTTTCTCATTTCTATTACACCTAAACTTATACCTATGAGAACAATCAGATCCTTGATCATACTTTTTGTAACCAGTTATTGTGCTTCTGTTGTTCAATTGTTTGATCATTTTTTTCATGCCTATATCTTGTAATCTGAGCAACTACTTTGAAGATAGCAATATGCAATGTATTAACCAGTGTTAACCTATTATTTTGTTTTGAAATTCTGTATCATCATTTTTATTCTTTTTTTTCATTTTAAAATAAAAAAATACATTGAAAAAAGACCCTGAGGTATATATTCTTGTTACATACCTAGGTCCATAGTTTAAAACCACGTAGCTCCTTTTTGTTTCCCAAAACCCTCCAACTACTAAATATCCTTTCTTTCTTTCTTTCTTTCTTTCTTTCTTTCTTTCTTTCTTTCTTTCTTTAATTGCTGAACTAATAGAGACTCATGAAAACCAGTGCTGTAACTCATCCTTTTATTTGGTTTCAGATATTCCACTGTGCCTGTCCTGTTTCCCCAACAGCCTGTAGCTGTTGATAGTGTGTCAATAGAATTGTGATTGGTCAACGAAAAACAAGAGAAATCTTGTTCTAGAATTCTGAGTTCAATGGTCAAAATAAGCATGGTCTTCCACTATGAGATTTGAGTAAAAAGCTGGAGTTCTGAACATTTTTGGATAATTTTTAGTTGAATATTTAATATGAACAATTCATAAACCAGTACTCTAATTACTAGCATCATATATATAACTTTGCCAAGAAACATCATCAGGCAGAAAGAAAAATGATTTTGTTTGTTCATTTGAAATGAAAACAGAGATGGAAGAGTACTTGTGGGTACAGAGTTTTCTTTTGGGGTGATGCAAATTTTCTATATTAGTAGTGATGATGGTACAAATTTAAAAATACATTAACAGTTTAATGGTGTAATTTCTGTGGTATGTGAATTATAGTCTTACAAGCAGAAAAACATAAATTGCACTGGAGTTTAAAATTGACAATAATCTTGTTCTATATTACATTTTCTTCCAGAATAATTGTAAATTTGATGTGACCTACTAGATAAATACAGAAAAACAGAAACAAAAAGTAAAATGAATCTTTCTTTTTTCAATTTATTAGGAAACCAGTATGTTTGAATCAGTTGTTCTTAGTGAAAGTACAACAAATAAGAGAATGAATAAATTTTCACTATGAATTGTTGTCCTTTTTGTTCACGAATTGCTTGCTGATGGCTAAATTTTCTTAGTTTGAACCAGTATTCTATCTATACTCTCACTCTTTTCCTTTGTCTCTCTCCTTGTCTTCTTCTCTCCCTCACTTGTTCCCTTTGCTGGAGATGAGACCATAGTTATCTTCATGCTATGCAGTCATTCTACCACTGGGCTACATCTCCAGCCCTTATCTTTTTACTTGAAAATTTTTCTGTCATTGAAGAAAAATAGCAAACTCATTCCACTTTTCTCTCTCTTGTTTACTAACTCCTTTCAAAAGAGAAAAAAATCCACTAACTCAGGCCTTACTGAGAAGCAAATAAACATTTCTTAAGGTAGGCCATGCAGGGACCAGGAGGAGAAAAGTCAGACAACGCCTCCCAAGAATCAGCCAGGCTGGGACTGGGAGGAGCAGGCCAACAAGCCAACTAGGCAGCCTTTCTGGTAAGCTGCACAGACCATGCAGGGACCAGGAAGAGAAAAGTCAGATAGTGACTCCTGTGAGCCTCCCCGACAAGGGCTAAGAATCACCAACCCCACCCCCATTCCCCCATAAGCAACCGACTGGTTCGGAGGACAGGCTGAGTTGATAGCAACTGAGATACAAAAAGCAACTGAATGTTTATATTGTTTGTTTCCCTTTGCTGTCTGGGGGCCGGCAGTCTGAGCACCTATAGGGAGATAACATTACGCAATATAGCAGTTATAGGGGATTTCCCTCTATCTTGTTTTTGAAATCCAATATTTTCGCTGTTTTGTTTTGTTTGGATTGTTTTTGCTTTATTCAATATTCTGTTTTGATTGGTTTTATTATTCTGTTTTGTTTTGGTTTGATTTTGCTATATCTGATGGAATGGGCAACTATTGTGAAGATAACAATATATACTATGGTAACAATTGCTGTTTTCCTATTATCCTACTTTGAAGTTCTGTACCAATTTCACTGCTTTGCTTTGATTCGATTTATTCTGTTTTGTTGGGTTTTATTATCTTTAAAAAAACTTAAGATTTTTAAAATCATTCTAGAGAACCTTAAACTCTGTTCATGATGCAACCCACTGGAACAAATTGTTTTAATAATGTTACAATAAACCTGTGTTGAAAAAAAAAGTAGCATTTGATTGCAGAATCATGGCTATCTTTTAGTAAAATATGCAACAAAGCAAATACTGTAAGTAAACTCCAAATTATATCTTCCACAATTTTACTATTCACAGGCATATGAAACACTGTACTTATTGTTCCTTGAGAAGAATGTTTATGATACAATTTTCATCCAAGTATGACACTGACTTCATTTCAGAAACCGCTGAAGAAAGATAGCTTTTTCTTTTATAGACACTGTCTATATAATTATATGAACTCCTAGCACCATGACAAACTGTAAGAATGTGACACTTTAAGGCTCTCTTGGCATTATTACTGCCAGGTGCAGGAACTGAAAAGCTGGACTATACATGATAAAGAAAGAGCAAAAGTTCAAGCAGTAGAAAGGAAAGTGTCAAATCACAATCTTGAAATATGTGAAGGTTTTTACATTTTGTTTCTAATTAACTAGTTTTGTTTGAAAATAAAAACAGAAGACATACATACACTTGGTAAGGGACATGTTATAAATATTCTCTCTAAAACAAAACATGTCTTAAATAACCTTCAATTTGAAGAATTAAACCTTCTAGACAATTATTTTATGTTCCATTAAATTTTAAAACTTAAAATTATAAATTTGACATTTAACATTAAACAGGTTTTAAGTTGCTAATTATAAGTTTATAATCACATTTACCACTAGAACTATTTTGCTATTACCAAATTATCCAGTTTAAACTGTAATGTCATTCTCATTTGTTTACATTTACTTTTCATAAGTTTATGGATGTATAAATTGTATCACATAGGAAAAGGACTGATTATATTTGCTTTGAATTTACAGTTAGAAAAGAAGCATGATTTGTTGTATTCTTAATGCTATCAATTCTTTGTATTTTAGAAATTTCATATTATGTTTTTAGAATGAAAAACAATAAAAAGAAAAGAAGAAAATATAGTCAATATCTTTGTTGTATCAATCAAAATATTAACATGATGTGTCTTTTTAACCATAATTTAAACTCTTCTATGTAATAAAGCTTTAGGAAGACAAAACATTGAAAACCCAGTGTATCTTCTATATTTTCATAAGAAATGTTGCTGAACAGTTCACCTGCTGACGAGCAGTGAGCAGGGACACAGATTATCTAACATATGCAGGGATGGATCTGTTTTCTCGGTCTTTGCATGTTTGAAAGGAAGCCACATGTCCAGATTCAGTATTTTCAATAAAGCAGAAGTGATGACCTTATCTCCTCCTGAGTATAAAAATTCACTGACATTTCTTAAAGATACTGTGGTCTAGGCTCCAGATCTCTCCCAGGATAGGCAAGATGAAAACTGCCTTATAAGGAAAAATTCCATTAACTTTAATGATTGTTTTGTTTAATTTTTAGGGAAAGTGTATTTATGAATAAAAAAAACTTAAAGAAAATTTGGAATGGTCTAAAAATCTTTGCATTATTTACTAACTAAGCATCCAGGCTACCAGCACTCAGTAACTAAGACATTAGAACAGATTTCACAGTTATAACAGGGTAATTTCACATTTGACCTTAGTTTATTTTAAGTATATTTTATCTTGGAAGATATGTTTTCAGAAACAATCAGCAGACTTGTAAAAGGAATAATAAATATAAATTAAAGACTTTTGTTAATTCAGCATTAGCAGCATGTTTAAATTGGAGCTCTGAGTGTGAAGACTTTGCATGTTTTCGTAGAGTACTTTAATACTTACAAGGAGAATCTGTTTTTAAATTGGGGGTGGATTGTTCGCAAACTGGGCTTAGTCCACCAGAATGAATGAAACAAATTCAAAACGTGCAGAGTCTGCTCTTGCACATGGATCATGGAAGATGCTTCAAGGAGCCATTTCAATGGGCCATATCTAAGACTTTAGCTTATGCTGTATTTCCATAGATGTTACCTAGCTTTTGAACAGTTGAAACTTTAGCCTAAGTTTAAAATCATTTCATATATATATATATATATATATATATATATATATGATGGGATTAAGTACAATATCCTTATTTTATATAATAACACAGTAAATGCATTTTAGATTGAAAATATTATTTGGGTTAAATAAAATATTAAAATGATTTTTGATGCACGCTATTTATCTGATAATTTATCTCTTGGACTATTTTGTGTGTGAGCGTGGGTATGTGTGTGGGTGTGTGTCATACACAGGCTCATGTGTGTGTCAAACTTTCCTATTCGTTTAATCAAGTGGAATGAGTCACTTGATGTGCCTTCTCAAAGCAGTTATTAAGTGGGGTCAGACTTGAGTCGGTTGAGCAGTTGTGTAAAACATATAATCAAATAACATAATTTCACATATCCCTGGTATATGCAGACATATAACTATGTTATTTTCAGGGATAGGTGTACTGTAATCTCACTTGATGAAATAAACAAAATTTTCTTAACTTTTATTAGTTCAAATGTTTTTTGAAGCACTAAATCTGCTGGAAGATAAAACAGGTAAAACTATGGAAGTCAAAGGACTTTATGACAGAACTTCAGTTGCACAAAAAATAATACCAACAATCAACAAATGATAATATAGCAATTTGAAAAGCTTTTGACTAAAATAAAACCTAACAAATGACTAAAAGGTACATGAAGAATTATTAGAGAAATGCAAATCAAAACAACACAGATTCCATATTATAGTTTAGATAGCAAATGACTCCCAAAACTTTCATGCATTCAGGAACGGGCCTTTTGGAAGGTGAATGGATGATGGAAGTGCTACTAATGAAGGTGAAGTTAGGAGTTGGGGTCTGCTCAGCACGACTGCCCACTAGGTGTGGTGAGACCCTGAAGGATATAGCTCTCTTCCCTAGTCCTTCCTTCTCTCTCTGCTTCTTGGCCACCATGACATGAGCAACTTTGCCTTTCCCAGGCCTTTCTGCATTGCCATTTCTGCCTTGGAGTCAGCTATTCAGAGTCTTTAAATGTGAGCCAAGATAGATCTCTCCTCCTTTAAATTGTGTGTGTTGGATATTGCGACTAAAATATTGTACTGCAGAAAAAAATGGGTATCGGGATGAACTCATTAAGCAACAAAGATTAGTGCAGTTGTGTGTATGTAAAGGAAACTTCTACAATCGTTGGTGGCAATGCAAACTAGTACAGCCACTATACTAACCAATATGAAGAGTCCTTAAAAATTGACAGTAGAAATTCCATTTGTACAAGCTATATTTCTTCCAGATACTTTTCCAGAAGAATTAAACATATTAATAGATAGATACAATAAATAGATATCCAGGTTTATAATACAATTCATTATACTGTAGTTACAACCTGGTAGCAGCATATTACTCAACAGATGATTAGATTTAAAAATGTAGTCTATATACACAATTGTGTAGTATTCAACCATCAAGAAGGATAAATTTGAGTAATTTGTAGGAAATTGGATGCACTTTGAGTTCATAATGCTATTTAATAAATCAGTTACAAAATGTTAAATATCACATTATTTTTCTTAGATGAGAAACCCAAAATATAAATAATTTACAGAGATAAATGAAAGACAACTGATGAGAAATAGGGAGATGAATTTTAGGAAACTAAAATGGGATGTGGGAGTTGGGGGGATGGTAAAACGGAAGAAAAGGGGAAGTAAAATGGATGAAGATGTGCTATTTATGTGTACCAGTGTTCCGCACTGAATATGTTCATTGCATATTGCAAACATATACTAATGAAAATGTAATTTTTGTAATGGATGTTAACTTTCTATATATGCTAGAACAAAGACATCTCTAAAGTTATAACCCATGAACTGAACTGACCAAATATGAAATTTTGCAACAAAATGAAAGAATGCAAAAAATGAAAGAAGTAAAAACCATCAATTTTATTAATGAAAAAGTGTTTTACTAGTGAAAGTACAAATATACTAAGCTATATAGTCACTAAGAATTCCTCTGACTTGTGACATCATAAAATAATTCTGCCTTTAGGGATATTAGTGAAAGATTGGTTCTGCTATTTTTTAAGCATGTGCAAAAGATACACCAGTGTCTTAATTTCACCAGTGTCTCTATGTCTCAAGATAGATTATAATGAATAGAATCTTGATTGTGTTTCAAAACATCAAAAACCAAATAAAATTCTGTATTGTTATGTAAAGAAAGACATTTCTCTCTTGCCTAGTCTACCTTCATCTTTTCACAATTTGTTTGCAAAGTACATACAAGATAAAAGCCAAATTACACATGTAATGAGCTTTCTGTCACTGAAAAAAAGATGACTGAGATAACCAGCTTATAAGGAGAAAAAGTTTATTTTGGTTCATGGTTTCAAACGTTACAGTTCATATTTCACTGACAGCTTTTTGGCCTGTGGCAGGACAATACATCCTAGAGAAAGTTTATGGCCAAGGAAGCTGCACGCCTCACGTGGTTGGGAGAGAGAGAATAGCCAAGGTCTCAATATCACATTCAAGAGCACTCTTTTAATGACTTATTTTCTTTCCATTAAGCCCCACTTCTCAAATATTCTACCACATTTCACTAGTGCTACAGGGTCATGATACACTCTTCAAAAAATGGGCTTTTTTTCTTCAAAAAATGGGCATTTGAGATCCAAACTATAGAATTAGCAAGCATCAGCTTTATCAAAGAGGAATTTTTATTTTACAATGAATTTGAACCATATATAGAAAGATTTAGAATGCAGCAACATTGGAATCATTTAGTGAGCACAAATATTAGTTCTGATGTTACTAAAATCTCCACTGAAGGATTTCATTTCTGTATTTTAAAATATTTTTCCCAAAGATTTCTCAATGGATTTACCATTAGATACTGAGTTAGCTATGGAAGTAATTTTGTCCAATAGATGAAAAATTAAGCATAAAGAAATATTTTCCCCAATGTTATCCGGTGTTAAGATCGGGAGTTAGGGTTAGAACTCACGTCTCAGTGTTTATGTGGCATTCCTGCTTCTCTCGTGCTTCCTCACATTCTGTTTCACACGATGCTATTGAGTATGCCGGGAGTGATCATACTCCTGTGCTCACACGCAGTTGGGAAACACTGGAATACCAAAGTGAACTAGATTTCCAGAGACTTTAACTCTCCTGAAGTACTATGCATCATTATTCTCCAGGATGAGTATGGAGAATAAAACAGATTCCATTAATACATGCAGAGAAAGCAAAGACTGGGGGTCTGGATTGAGATACTTTTAGAATGATTAGGACCAGGTTACTAACAAGGTTGACTGTACACAGATTTGTGCTAGAAAGTCATTGTATACAGTGTCAATGGCAGGCTGGAATGCTGGGTGAAAGTGACATGGAAAATTACCCAGGAACTTAAAGGAAGTTTATCTCAGTACTGTGTGGGTCACAATTCTTGTAGAGGTGGATGTAACAAACTGCAAGACTATTGGGCCATGATCCATAATATTAAATTACTCTGGAATGCAGAACAGTCTTCTGCTCAGACATGGACTTTAGCTGTACTTGCATGGCTCCTACTTGAGATATTATTATTCAGCGAGATCCTATTTAATGACTGCAGTTTGTTTCTTCTACATAAACGTTTTTATTATTTATGATAACCAAAAAGGTGACAACCAAGTATTGCATACAGTGATTTGTGAGGATAATCCATGACTTCCATGTAAGAGACAGTGGAGTTTGAGTATCAGCTCAAATGCTACCCACTGACTATGTCAGAGTGTCTTTCCCTTCTTCTGGGCCAGAACTCCATGGTGAGCTGGTGGTCTGTGTTTCCCTTATTTCTTTCACCACCTTATGTTGAGTTTCTGCTAACTGTATGGGAAAAGATGAAGCAATTATTATTGTATACTTTCATGAGGGTGCTGGTATTAGAGAAAAGGTTTAGCACCTAAGTGAGATTGAAAGATTCGCATCCCCAGTTGGTGTCTTGTCCAATAACAGGTCATACCTATTCCAAATCATTAAGTAAAGCTTTGTGCTCAGTGAAGTAATAGTACAGACTGTGCTCTTCTTCAACTACATTTCCTGTGCAAAGACACATTTTCCACCAAAACCACTTTGTTATCTTAAAAAGGTCCATTTTCTGAAAGTTGGCATGGTATTCATTATTCCAGATGATTTCATTCAAACACTGAGACATAGCACGTATCCCTTGTGCCAGGTCATGGATGTAACCATACCATTAAACACCCAACAGTTGGGTAGGGCAACAGGCTGACCCCCCACGGTATTGTGATTGAGAAAGTTGAAGCAGTGTAACACGGGAATGACCCCCTAAGGATGCAGCATGTCATTGGTCAGTTCGGAGGAAAGTAGTTTTCTAGCACTCCATTTAGATTTTTTCTCCCCTTCAGTGGGCTGCTTATATAAGAATATGCTTTCTAATTATTCTATGTGATATTTGTATTGAAACATAAAAATTACAAATGGAGAGTACCGGCACGCCTGCAGCACACGGTCAAAGCCAGGCTTCCCCTGCGGTGGCCCGGAGTCCGGGGCGGGAGGGTAGGAGCGGACGCGGCACCAGCCAGAGGGACACGACCGAGGCCGTGGCCGGGGTGAGAAGGGTGGGGGTGGGGAAGGTGGGGGAGGGCGGGGCGGGCGCGCCTCTCCCTCCCTCCTGCTCCAATCCCAGCGTGCCCTGGGCGGCACAGGCGCGCGTGGCGGGCTGCCATTGGCTGGCAGCAGTTGCGCGGTGGCGGCGCTGTGAGATCTGTGGGGGCTGGCAAATCAGGCCCAGGATGTAGAGCGGCTGTGAACCAGTACTGTGTTTTCATGGGCCTCTTTATGAAGCAAAGTGTGTAAAGGTTGTCATAAAGGACACACAAGTAAAATACTTTATACACTACAGTGGTTGGAATAAAAATTGGGATGAGTGGGTTCCAGAAAGCAGAGTACACAGGTATGTGGACACCAATCTGCAGAAGCAAGGAGAACTTCAAAAGGCCAATCAGGAGCAATATGCAGAGGGAAAGATGAGAGGGGCTGCTCCGGGAAGGAAGATGTCTGGTCTGCAACGGAAAAATATTGCCATGAAAACTAAAAAGAACAAAAAACCCCTGGTAATGGAGATGGTGGCAGTACTAGTGAGACACCTCATTCTCCTTGGAAGAAGAGGACCCGGGTAGATCCTACTGTTGAAAATGAAAAAACATGTATGACGGAGTTTAAGTTAAAGAGCTAAAAGCATGACTTGGTGATAGAACAGCTAAAACCGTGACTTGTTGATGACTGGGACCTATTACTGATACAGGGGAATGAAACTTCTAACCCACTATGTCTGGTATGAGTTCATG
>RJWT010040838.1:0-12501 GCA_004365215.1 Cuniculus paca
TCAATAACACAGAAGAAATGGACAGATTCCTAGAAACACATGTATTACCAAAGCTGGATCAAGAAGATGTAAAACTGCTGAATAACCCAATTTCATATTAATGAAATTGAAAATGTAATCAGAACCTTACCAACAAAGAAAAGTCCGGGTTCTGATGGATGCACAAGAATTCTACAAGAAATTTAGGGAAGACTTAGTGTCAACACTCCTCAAACTCTTCAGTGAAATTGAAAAGGAAGGAAGTCTCCCTAACTCATTCCTAGAAGCAAGTATTATCATAATACCAAAACCAGAGAAAGACTCAACCAAAAAAGAGAATTACAAGCCAATCTCCCTAATGAATATAGATGCAAAAATTCTCAATAAAATACTGGAAAATAGAATGCAACAAATTATCAAAAAGATTATACACCATGATCAAGTGGGATTCATTCCAGGAATGTGGAAGTTGTTCAACATACACAAGTCAATAAACATAACACACTGTATCAACAGAGCCAAACACAAGAATCACGTGATCATCTCAATAGATGTAGAAAAAGCTTTTGACAAAGCCCAACACTCATTCATGATAAAAACTCTACAGAAAATTAGAATAGATGGCCTTTACCACAATCTGATAAAAGCCATGTATGATAAACCAACAGCCAATATCTTACTAAATGGACAAAAACTGAACTTTCAACCTAAAATCAGAAACTAGACAAGTATGTGCATTATCACCACTCCTATTCAGTATAGTTCTGGAAACATTAGCCAAAGCAATTACATAAGAGAGAGAAAAGGAGTAAGGATAGGAAAAGAAGAAGTTAAATTATCACTATTTGCAGATGATATGATAGAAGACCCCCAAAACTCTATTGGAATACTTCTAGATGTAATAACCAAATTCAGTAATGTAGCTGGATACAAAGTCAACACTCAAAAATAAATAGCATTCTTGTACACAAACAACACAAACAACAAATTCACTGAGAGAGAAATAAGGGAAACCACATCTTTTACTATAGTATCCAAAAAAAAAAAAAAGAAATACTTAGGAATCAATCTAACAAAGGAAGTAAAAGATCTATATGTTGAAAATTACCTTACTCTGAAAAAAGAAATCGAAGAGGATTTCAGAAAATGGAAAAACAGTCCTTGTTCATGGGTAGGAAGAACAAACATTGTGAAAATGGTTATTCTCCCAAAATTGTTATACAGATTTAATGCAATTCCAATCAAAATACCATGTGCATACATCACAGATCTATAAAAATCATTCCTAAAATTCATCTGAAACCAGAAGAGACCTAGAATAGCAAAAGCAATTCTGGGCAACAAAGGCAAGGCAGGAGGCATCACAATCCCAGAATTGAAGTTATACTACAAAGCTACTGTGATAAGATCAGCATGGTACTGGAATAAAAGCAGACCTGAAGAGCAATGGAATAGATTAGAAGATACAGCCACAACTACACACACTAAGCCACCTTATCTTTGACAAAGGGGTCAAACATGTTCACTGGCAGAAAGATAGCCTCTTTAATAAGTGGTGCTGGAAAAACTGACTTTCCATATGCTGAAAACTAAAACTAGACCCATGTCTATCACCATGCACTAAACTAAAGTCAAAATGGATCAAAGATCTAAATATTAAAACAGAAACACTAAATCTGCTGGAAAACAAAGTAGATAGAAATCTTGAAGACATAGGGTTTGGCAGTTCATGAACAAAAATCAAACTGCATGGGAAATACTTCCCAGAATCAGCAACTGGGATCTTGTCTTATTAAAAAGTTTTTGCATGTCAAAAGAAATCTCCAACAGAGTGAAGAGAAAACCCACGAATTGGGTAAATATTTTAGCCAACTGTCCCTCAAGATCCTCATGCTATCTCCAGGGGGTAGTTACTATTACTATTTTCATTTCACAGGCTAGTAAACTGCAGCAAAAGGAGCCAAGTAAGTTGCCAAGGTCAGGAGCTAGATGTGAGTTGAGATCTGCGTGAGTCCCAAGCTTGCAAGACAGAGGTTGGTAGGAAGTCCCGAAGGCCTGCATTTTTAAAGTTAGGACTAGGTTTGAGTCTGAATAACCAAACAGAAGGATTGCAACAAAGGAACATTTGACCAGAGAACTACTATATACTGGGTTCTGGTGCAAGGGCAGGACATGGTATATCTGTTAGTCCTCAGGACACCCTATTGTTACATTTTACAGAGTAAGCAAACTTCTCAAAGTCCGTAAGTAGAGCCAGGATGCAAAACTAGGTCTAACTCCACAATGTCTTATCTTTACACTCTCACTAGGGTCTCATTCATAGAATGAATGAGTTGGGTGACATGAACTATGTGCTTCAGTTCATCTTATGTTTTCCAACCAGTGTTAAATGTGCATCTACCGCCTGCTGAGAACTTCACGTCATACATTTTTATCCTGAAAACAACTTTTAAGGTGCTTTTATTATTGTTTCTGTTTTATAAATGGAGAAACTGAGGCTCAAGCATAAATACACAGTCCAAGGTCACATGGTTGCTCCATGGCCCAGCCTGTTTTAACTGCGGTATCTTAGATTCTCAAGCCAAACTCTTGCCCATGACCCTCCAGTCTCCAGCAGTGCCCAGCTGTGGGGTAAGGACATCCTGTGCTCCAACTGAATGGGAACAAGGTTGGAGTAGACATGGGATGAGTTCCTCAGTGTGTGCTCCTCATCCTCTGGATTGCAAAGACTCACTTCTGTGAAGTTCTCTTGGAGTCAAAAGGTGACATTCAGGGACAGTTAGCCAAGGCTCGGAGCCCAGCCTTTGACACCAGCAGGGCTGCATGGTTTTCTTTGAGCTTGTTGTCAAGGCAATCCTAGGTCCCTCTCGTCTCCTTGTCTTCCTACTATTTCAAGAGAACACAGTGGAAACAGCAGCTCTCCATGGCCTACTTGTCGGTGATTGAAGGAGACGCTGACTTGAAATAAAACTAGTCCCCAGGACCTTCAAGCCACGAATCAGAAAGCACTGAGGGGAAAGCTGTCTGTCTTGTTCACAGCTGTACACCAGAGACTTGTAAAGCACCTAGATCAGCAGAGGCACTTAGTAAGTGTTGAATGAATGAAATGACAAGAGAAAGCGACTTCCTAAATTTTCCATGGCCAAAAACTAGGGTAGAATGATAGACTAAGATTTACTGTAGCAATGTAGAGTAAAAGTGTGTGCGTGTGTGCGTGTGTGTGTGTGTGTGTGTGTGTGAGTGTGGGTCCAGAGCAAGGCTTGATGACCTTTGTGATATGCTGGTCCACATCCCAACACCTCCTCTCTCTACACCTGTGACTACAGCTGCGAGGGTAAACTTCCTGCCCCTCCAGGCTGCTGGCTCAAGGATGTTGTTCATTCTCTCTCTCTTAAGTTATAAAATAGACATAACATGTATCATTTTTACCATTTTTAAATGTATAGTTCAGTAATGTTAAGTACATTCATGTTATGGTACAACCAAGCTCCAGGCCCTTTTCCATTGTACAAAGCTCTCTTTTTGACTTCATGTCCATCCCTAGCTACAAACACATAGTCACTCTGTTTGGAACTCTTCATTGAGCCTTAGTGTGGGACAGCATAGTATTGGGGCCCAATAAATGTTCCCTGGGTAATTAAGCTTGCCTTTTTTTCTTCTTCTTCTACATGAATCAGTCTGTGGGGTTGAGTCAGTAGCTTTACGATAGTCTCACCATGATAAATACTGTACCTATTGACTGCCCTCTAGTGGGAAAGATGAAAACATGAAGCCCAGAGGAATCCATTTGCCTTCTCTTAAGTGTTGGAAAACAGCCCTGTCCTTTTCATTTTTGTTGTTGGTAACTTACTGGAGCTTGGATCACAACCTGAAATTGTGATCAGTCCAACCTTGACAATTCATTCCTGCTTTACAGATAAAGTTCATGTGTAAAACAAAACTTTTAAAACTGACTGCTGTAGGACTAGTTTTAAAAAAATTTTCATCAGTTGGGAACCAATCTAAGTTTTTTTAATTTTTTATTTATTTTATTTATTTTACTTATTTATTTATTTAATTATTTTTTGATCTTTTTGAGACAGGGTCTCACTATACACTTGAGGCTGGCCTTGAGCTCACTGTAGCCCAGGCTGGTCTCAAACTCACAATGATCCTCCTGCCTCAGCCTCCCGAGTGCTGGGATTAAGGCATGCACCACCACACCCGGCTTTAATTTTTAAAGAGAAAAAAAATTGAAAAAAAAGATAACAATAACCATGAAAGCGAGTTTCAAAACAGGTTTGTAGGGCAGTTACAATAGTTGATACATTGCATATTGTTGTCTTCTTAGTAGTTATTCAGAGTACAAGATATAGGTGTATATCGTGTTCAATTAATATTAACACAAAACTTTCTTTTCCATGAAATGAGAGAAACTGTGTAACTCTCTTAACACTCTTGCGTACACATGTATTTTTTTCTTTTTCTCTTTCTTCCTTTCCCCTTCGCCCCACCAAAGTTTGTCTTTTGTTTTGAACAGTTTCTTTCCAAGTCACAATATCTATTGTACATCTCAGATCTTATTTACTCGTTCAGTTTCTCACACTAGTGAGATCATATGATGTTTACACATGAGCCTCATTTATTTCACTTATGAGTGGGAGCCAATCTATTTATACAATCAAAATGAGTTGTTAAATATATTACATTAAAGCATAAAGACACATAAAATTAAAACCAAACTTTTACTATAAGATTCAACAGATAAAATTAATTTCAATAAATAGAATAAACATAACCTTGAGAGAAATAAAATAATCACAAACCTGTACATGTTTATTGAATGCACATAGCAAGTAATAAATACAAAGAAGTGCTGTTACACTCATAATTTTTTCTAATTCTGTAATCGTAACTAAATGAAAACTATGAGTAACATAGTGTCCCACTTTGAATAAGTATATATATAGCAATGTTTAAGGGTTTTATGGATTAAAAAGCTATGTGACTGCTTGTAAAACTACGTAACCCAAGGAAAGTTGACTACAATGCTATGTATGAGGTACAATGTATGTTCAAAATGTTTCTATATTTTGCTTTGATAAGAGTCTAGTGGAGAAATAAGTGGAAGAGACTCAAGGCATTATAGGGAGTTCAGGATTCTAGTGACTTCAGGATTTTCATCTTTCACTTTTCTCCAAAATAAAGCACATTAATATGTATTTTCAAAATTTATTTTCAATTCTCCATCTATTATCAGTTCCAGCAATTCATCCTGTAAAGTTATGGTTAAATTAAATCATCTTCCAATGAAAGCAATGCAATATAGATCTTCTTGAAACTACAGTTTAAGCAGTTTTATCAAATCTGTGCAGTGTTTGGTCATGATGTTTTTCACACGTGCACTAAAGATCATCACCTAATTCACTGGTAACCGCTGTTAGGAGCATTTTATAACAGTCTATGGAAGCTGTTGTTTCAAGTTTCTCACTTCCATTTTTGCCCTTCAATCTTTTTTTTTAATAGACCATCCTCATAGCAACAATAAAGACCTTAATATAGCCAAAGCAATGGAAATCCTCCAAAGTGAGCTTTCACAACATATTGGAGTACAACCAGAAACTGACACGGGAAACATATTAAGAATACAACATTTTTCTCCTCTCTCTTTTTTCCTATTAACTTTTTCATGTAAGGGAAACCATGTAATATTCAAATTTATGTATCTGATTTACTTCATTTACCATTATGATCTCTAGGGGCAACCATTTTTCTACAAATGCCTCAAGTTTATGGCAGAGTAGTACTCCACTATATATAAATAATTTTCTTTATCCATTCATCTGTTGATGGGCACAGAGGCTGTTTCCAAGATTTAGCTACTATGAATTGCTCTGATATAAACATGGGTATACATACATCACTGTGGTATGATGATGAATCTTTTGGGAAGATACCTAAGAGGGGAATAGCTGGATCAAATGGAATTTCTATTTTTAGTTATTGAGCAACAGGGAATATCTTTCCATTTTCTGATATTCTCTTAAATCTCCTGTTTCAGAGTCCTATCATTTTTGTTATAGAGGTCTTTCACTTTCTTGGTTAGGTTAGTTCCTAAGTATTTCATTTTTCTTGATGCTATTATAAAAGGTATTATTTTCCTGATTTCCCTCTCAATGAATTTGTTGTTGGTGCACAGGAATGCTATTGATTTTTGAGTGCTGACTTTACATCCTGAATTTGGTTTTGATTCTCGGCATCTTCTGGTCGAGTTTTTAGGGTCTTTTATGTAGAGGATCATGTCATCTACAAATAATGATAATTTAACTTCTTTTTTTTCTGTTCATATTCCTTTTATTTCTTTCTTTTGCTCTAGCTAGCATTTCAAGAACCATGTTGGATCAATTTCAATGACTGATACTGGGCTATTTAATATTTTTATATATTCTTGGTTTAACTTTGGTAGTTCACATGTATTTAGGAATTTATCCATTTCTTCTGAGTTTTTCATTTTAGTAGAGTATAGCTTCTTAAAGTAGTTACCAATAATCTGAGTTTTGCCAGAATCTGTTGTGATTTCTCCTTTTATATTTCTAATTTCATGGATTTGGGATTTTTTATTTCCTTCTTTTTAATAAGATTGGCTGAAAGTTTGTCTATTTTGTTGAGTCTTTCAAAGAACCAGTTCTTCAATTCATTGATTCTTTGGGTTTTTTTTGTCTCTATTTCATTAATTTCTACCCTGATTTTTATAATTTCCTTCTGTACTAGCTTTCGATTTGAATTGTTCTTATTTTTCTAGGACCTTGTGGTGCATGATTAGGTTATTTATTTGACAGCATTTTGTTTTTCTAATGTGAGAATTCACTGCTATAAACTTCCTGCTTTCACAGTGTCCCACAGATTCCAACATATTGTACTGGCATTATTGTTTGATTAAAGAAACTGTGTCTAGTTTCTTCTTTAATTTCATCTGTGACCCATTGATCATTCAAGAGGGTATTATTTAATTTCCATGTGTTTGCATAGTTTCTGTGGTGTCTTTTGGCATTGATTTCTAGTCTCGCTGTACTATGGTCTGATAAGATATGCATCGGGTAAATTCAGTTCTTTTGCATTTACATTAAGCATGCTCTATGGGCTGGTATGTGGTCTCTTTTGGAGAAAGTGCTATGTGATACTGAGAAGAATGTGTACTCTGTTGTTGGATGGAACATTCTGTAAATATCTGCTCAGTCCACTTGTTTGAAGGTTTGGTTCAGCTGATAGTTCTCGTTTGATTTTTTGCTTAGTTCATCTGTCCCTTTGTGACAGTGGGATATTGAGATCCCTCATTACAATTGTATTGGTATTCATCTGATTTTTCACATCCATTAGTGTTTCTCTTACAAAGTTGAGTGCACTGATATTTGGTGCATACATATTTATAATTGTTAATTCTTCCTGTTGAACTGTTCCCCTAACAAATATGTTATTGATATTCTTTATCTCTTCTGATCAGTCTTGGATTGAAATCACTTTGTCTGAAATTAAGATAGCAACTCCTGCTTTTTTCCAGATTCCCATTACATGAAATATTTTTTATCTGTATTTTTTGCATTAAATGTATTCCTTGTGTACTGAATATTGTTTTGTTTCTTGATCTATTCTGCCAGTCTGTGTCTTTTGATTGAAAAACTGAGACCCTTCATACTAAGAGATATTGAGAAGTGTTGACTTATTTCTGTCATTGCATTATTTTCCTGTTGCTGATTCCTTCATTTTTCCCCATTTTGCTTACCTGCTCATCCCACCAGATGTTTTCATTCTTTTCAATGTATTAGCATTGCTGGCTTCACTGTGTCTTTCTAGGATATCCTTGAATTTTTTGGAATGCTGGTTGGGGTGGTTACTAATTTTTTTAGGTACTCCTTTGTCATGGAAATATCTTACTTGTCCATCAATTTTAAAGGAAATTCTTGCCAGATACATAAGATAGGGTTGAAGTTATCTTTTGGGGGTTAAAACACTTCACTCAAAGCCCTCCTATTCTTTAAACTTTCTACAGTGAAGTCTGCCATGATCCTTATCAGTTTGCTTCTATGTGTGACTCATTGCCTTTCTTTCACAGCTTTTAAAATTTTGTCCCTAGGAGGAACATCTGGAATTTTGATATAATGTGTTCTCTTTTGATCATGGCTATGTGGGTTTCTGTATGCCTCACTTATCTGTCTGTTTACTCATTTCCCTATATTTGAGGAGTTTTCTGCCATTATTTCTATGAACAGGTTTTTAAGCCTTTTGTGTTATCTTCTCATTTTTCACTTACCCCAATTATTCTTAGATTAGTCTTCTTTGCATGATCTACTGATTTTTGGATCCATTCTTCATGTGCTCTTGTGGTTTTGAAGATGTCTTTGATATTGTCTTCTAGATCTGAGATTCTGTCCTCATATCAGTCGTTTCTGCTGTACATTCTTTCAATAGGATTTTTAATCTCTTGAATTTCTTATCAAAACCTTTTCACAGACTCCAATTTTTTGGTAAACTGGTCATTCATGTGTTGTTTAGCTCATCTAGCTTTTTATTAGTTTCTTCTGAAAGCTCTTGCATCTTTTTGGTTATGATTTCCATTATCTGTTTAATTACATCTTCTCTAATCCCACTTGCTATTTCTGTGAGCTGCTTTCTAACTTCTCTACTACTCTTTCAATTAATTTGGGTGATAGTTTATGCTGTTCTTCCTTTTGGTACCCCTGGATTGGTTTTGGGGGATTTGGGACTTTGGGGAGGCATTTTGTTTCTTTTTCTTCTCATGTGTCCATTATTTTTGTTTGTGCTTGTTTTGTGGTGAGGCCTGTGGATACTTATAGTTTGAGAAGTTGTTACCAGCATAGAGATCTCTTTAGTTGCTTTCTAGTAATGTACTTTGGGTGTGGTTAACTACATCCCCTGGCCAAAGCCCCAAGATTTAACTATCTTGATCAATTTGGGAGGTGAGGATGTAGTGTAGTTAGCCCAGCATTCAAGTTCTCTGGGAGTGTACTCTGGTATCGTTAATGTCATGAAAGTAATCTGAATATTGGCTTACAGAGTAACAGCAACAAGCATATGACCCTGTTAATACCGAGCAAGTCAACTATGATAGTACCACTGAAGGTAAAGTAGACATTAACATATCATAAAAATTAATTATGTACCACTCTTAATCCTAGAAAAAAGTTAGCAATTACAGTTTAAATATTAAAACCCAGGTATTGACTTAGAGCTAATAAGTACAAAGTGTGAAAGCTATAGCTTTGCTAAGGCTGAAAACAATTCAATAGCAAATTTATAGAGTTATCAAAAGATTAACAAAGCTTTATAATTATACTAGTAAAGATATAGGGGTTAGGAGTGGGGAAATGCAAGAGAAAAACTTTGAAACTTTAAGCTTTATGATACAAGAAGGTGAGAAAAGTGGTACAAGAGATCTCATTGGGGAGTGAAAGGATATCTATAGACTTAGATAAAGGTAAGACAAAAAAACTGGCAAGAAAGAGAAGGTAAAAGAAAAAGGAGAAAAAGAAAAGAATTACATAGAGAGTGAAAATAAGAGAAAAACAGTTAAGGAGAAAAATTAACAGGAAGGAGATGGAAAAAATAGACGAGAAAATAAGAAAAAAAGATTAGATCAAGGTAAGGGATAAAGTAAAGTTACCCAAGCCCCAGAAAACTGGTGTAGAAGAAAAGAAGGAAGGGGAGGAGACACACACACACACACACACACACACACACACACACACACATGAGAGAGAGAGAGAAAGAGAGAGAGAGAAAGAAATTCTTGATATTTCAAACATGCGGTTATCTTCCAAGATGCAGTTTTGGGGCAGTGTCCAATTGAAGGCATGTCCTTCCTCTTGCTGGTAGAAAAGAAGGCAGTCAAAGCCCAGATTTGTGCTGGGTATAGTCACTAGCCAGCAAGCAATAGAATTAGAGCAGAGGTACCAATTTGCCAATTCTGGGGCTTTCAATTCACAAATTCAGGTTGAACCTGGCCACTGGTCATGAGTGCGGGGCCTAGGTCACTTACCTTAAAACATGCTAGGCATCTCCTGCTGACCTGACTGAGGCTCTCTGACCATGGATGTCTCCCATTCCTGTGCCCAACCCTCACACAATTCCTGAGATTGTAAAGCTGGGAGCCCTGAAATAAAGCCAACCCATGGCTGCTCTGATCCAGCCCCTTCTCTGGTGTGGCACCCAAGCACTCACTTCATGGGATGCAGCGGGCACCTGGGAGAAAGTGTAGATTGCTATTTCGATTTAGTACCTCTCTCCTATGAACTGGTAGCAAACAGTTCATGGATGGTGGGGATCCATGGAGCACATTTTGAATGGCACTGACCAGAAGACCTAAGTGACTTGCCCAAGATCCACTGGTGAGTTAGTGAAGGACCGCCTTTCTTCTAGTCTACTGTCCTCTTCATTTCCTACTCTCACTCAGTTTCTTCATCTATTTAGTGGGTATAAATCACTATATACTCCCAAGTCTATTCAAGTTACCCTAGGGTGGCTGATAGTGGAGAGACAAGGCCAAAGCATGTAGAAACACTTAAAGGCAATAAAAGACTAAAGAAAAACAGAAGAAAAGCTACACACAAAATCTCAGCACAGTAGGCTGTAGCTAGATCCTTGCATGTAGACAAACTCCTTCCTGAAGTGCTGGGCAAATGCATCTGGTTTTCTGTCTTTATTCTTTCCCTAGGGCTGAGGAAAGCTCTATGGCTAAGGACAGGTGTCATTCTGAAGAATGGGAGCATTATTCCAGCAATTTTGAAAGACAGTTTTGAGGATATATCAGTCTCTAGTGGAAGATGTTTTCTTTCAGGGCTTGAAAGACTTCATTCTAAGCTCTCCTAGCCTCCTAGCTTTAAGATTTGTGTTGAGAATTCCTTTGTAATTCTACTGGTTTGCCTTTATAAGTAATTCATTGCACTTAAGATTCTATCCTTGTGTTAGACTTCTGAGATTCTGACTATGATGTGTCATGGGGAATTCTTTTTTTGATCCTAGCTGTCTAGAGTTCTGTATGTCTCACCTATCTGTATATTAAATTCTTTTCCCGTATTTGGAAAGTTTTCTATTATTTCTCTAAACAGTTTTTTTTTAATACCATTTGCTCTATCTTCTGATTTTTCACTAATTCCAATTAATCTTGGAACAATGTTCTCTGTATCTTCTAGCAGCTGTTGGATTCCTTTTCCATGTTCCATGTTTTTAATGTATTTTTGAGTATATGGCTACATGCATCAATTCTTCCTTCTACTTCTGACATTCTTTTCTCACATTAATCACTTCTGCTGCCCATACTTTCAATAGAACTTTTTATTTCTTGGATTTCTGTTTGGTACATTTTCATGGACTCAAATTTTTTTCTAAACTGATCATTCACATTTTGTATCATTCTGTTTAGCTCAGCTAGCTTTTTATTAGTGTCTTCTGTAAGCTTGCTGATCAATTTGTTTGGTAAGTTCATTATTGTTTAGTTATATCATCTTTTAGCTCACTGTCTTGGTTACTTTTCTCTCATTGCTGAGACAAAATGAAGGAAGTGAAGGAAGGAAAGGTTTATTTCTTACAGTTATGGAGGTTTTAGTCCATACTCAGCTGGTTCCAAGGCAGAGTGGCATGGCAGAGGGGCAGCCATTCATGACAGATGCAAACAGCAAGAGCAAAAAGTGCAAAAGAGGGAAAGCATGCCTCCTTCCTGCCTTTACATTGTATGCCAGCTCCATCCCTGGGCAGGTGCAGTGCTCACACTGCCAATGCCAGTGCTAGACAATGAACCAATCAAAATGCTAGATTCAGGTGCTTTCAAGACTGCATGAGGCGTGGGGTGCCACCTAGACACAAACCATAATATTCCACCCCTGGCCCCCCAAAGACTCATGTACATCCTTTATACGAAAGACATTTAATCCATCTCCAAGAGTTAACAAAGTCCTAATAGTTTCAGCATTGCTGAAAAGTCCAAGCCCCAAGTCTCCTCCAAGATCTAAGGCAAACTCTTAGTTGCAAGCCCCTGTGCAAAGAAAGTTAAACACTTCCAACATTCAATGGCACAAGATAGACATTACCATTTCGAAGGTACAAACAGGGGAATACAAAGGAATGGAACCAAAGGAAGTCCAAAATCCAGCAGGGCAAACGTTAAGTCCTGGAGTTCCACGCTCAGTATCTGAAGCAATCTGGTTGCAAGCTCCAAAAGGTTTGAGTGACTCTACCCCCATGGCACTTCCAGGGATTTTAGTTCCCACAGCTTCTCTCTTAGGCCCACTCTGCTCAATTCTTGCAGCTTTCCTTAGATGATCCACACTCCTGGCTTTTCTAAACTTCTGAGGTCTCCATTTTGGCTTCACACTCACAGCTTCACACATTGTCCTCTCAGAGGCACACTGCCTGGCCCCCTGGGCCCTCTGAAATCAGGGTGGAAGCCTTTTTACCTCAGAGCACGTGCATTTTCCATGTGCCTAAAATCAGTGCCACATGGATACTGCCAAGGTCCACTGCCAGCTGGAG
>RJWT010040839.1:0-12193 GCA_004365215.1 Cuniculus paca
CCCATGATCCAGTCACCTTTCAAATATATCACTTCTGAACACATGAGACTTCTGGGAACATTTCAGATCAAAACCATAACACATAGGCTTTCCAATTCTCTGGAATATCCTAGAAGTGAAACTGCCATATAATGTGGTCACTAGTTACTCTATGTTTAATTTTTTTTTTCAGTATGGGAGATTGAACTGAGGGAGTACTGAGTTACATCTCCAGCCCTTTTTAGTTTGAGACAGGGTCTTACTAAGTTTCCTATGCTGATCCTGAAATCTCAATCCTCCTGTCTTAGTTTTCCAAGTTCTGGAATTACAGACATGCACCACCATGCCAGTTTTATGTTTAAGTTTTTGAAGAAGTATCAAAATGTTTTTCCAAGTGGCTGTATAAATTCATATTCCCCCAAGCAAAATATGTGTTCCAGTTTTTCTCTTTTTCCCTTCCCTGTACTCCCTTTCTTTTTCCTTTTTTCCTTCATTCCTTTCTTTCTTTAAAAATATAAAAAAATAAAAAAATTTGATAGTAATAGGGATTGAACTCAGGGAGCACTAAGCTACACCCCCAGTGTTTTTCTTATTTTATTTTTAGATTGGGTCTCAAGAAGTTGCTCAAGCTGGGCTTGAACCAGGCAAATACTCTACCACTGAACTACTTCCCCAGTCCCTTTCTAAAAAAAAACCTTTTTGAATTTCAAGACAGGGTCTCACTAAATTCCCCAGACTGGCCTTAAATTTGTGATCTTCCAGCTTCAACCTCCAGAGTTGCTGGGATTACAGGCATGTGCCACTACATCCAGGTTTTTGATAATAGCTGTCTTATTGGGGGTAAAGAAGTCTCTTTGTGGTTTTACTTTGCATTTCCCAGACGATTAATGATGTTAATTATTTTTCATGTGCTTCTTGGCCATTCATATACGTTCTTTGAAGAAATGTCTATTTGAATCCTTTGCTCAATTTTAAATTGGGAAATATGTCTTTTTATTATTGAGTTGTAAACATTCTTTATAAATTCTAGGTACATGTCCTTTATCAGATGCATGTTTAAAAAAATTTTTTTTTTGTACTGGGTATTGAACTCAGGACCTTGTGTTTGTTAGGCAGGTGCTTGTGCTGCTGAGCTCTATCCCCGGCCCTATCAGATGTATGATTCTTCAAACATTTTCTCTCATTAATGGATTTTCTGTTCTAATTTTGATGCAGTATAATTTTTCTATTTTCTTCCTTGGTTTTTTGTTTTTTGGTGGTGTCCTATCTAGGAATCTACTATCAGATTTGTCTAGGAGTTTTATACTTTTAATTCTGACGTTTAGTTTTTTGATCTGTTTAGAGATATATTTTGTATATAGTTTGAGGTAGGAGTCCAAGCTCTTTCTTTAGCCTATGGATGTCTAATTTTTGCATCATTTGCTGAGATGGAGGGAGGGGGGATGAAGAAGGGGAAGGGGATGAAAAAAGAAGATGTGTTATATACATGTTCCAACACCCCACAATAAATGTAATCATTATGCACTGCAAACATGTACTAATAAAAATTAAAACAGACAAAATATCATTTGTTGAAACAGACAATTCTTTCCCTCACAGAACTGTCTTGGTAATCCCTGATTAAAAGTGTTGATTTTTGTCTTTCTAATTCTATTTCATTTATCTGTGTTTAATCATTATGCTAGTAATACACTGTCTTCATTACTATATCTTTGAAGTGTAAATTTTGAAATCAGAAGTGTGAAGCTTCCTACTTTGTTCTTCTTCAAGATTGTTTTGGCTATTCTGGGACCCTTGAAAATTCATATGAATTTTAGGAGTAACTTGTAAATTTCTGCTGAATCCAGTTGGTGTTTTGACACAGTTATGTTGAATATGTGTATGTATTTGGAGAGTACTTTTGTCTTAATATTAAGTCATTTGATCTATGAACCTAGGTGCCTTTCCAATTATTTAGATGTTCTTTAATTTCAACAATGTTTTATAATTGTCAGAATTTAAATTTGGCACTTCTTTTGTTAAAGTTGTTCCCAACTGTTTTATTCTCTTCAATATTACTTTTATAATAAAGAGAATTATTATTTTTTAATTTTAAAGGGAATAAAACAATAGAATGAATCAAAACAGTGATAAGACAGTAGGAAATCTACAATAGTTACTATACCGCTTATTGTCAAAAAAATTATTTTTTAATTTCATTTTTGGGTTGTTTAAATCTATAGAAATGCAGTTGATTTCTGTATATTTTGTGCACTGAACTTGTTAGTTCTGATGTGTTTTGTTGACTTCTTAGCATTTTCTGTATACCTGATCATATCACACTTAAAGAGAGATAGTTTTATTTCTTCCTTTTCTGTCTAGATATTTTAAATTGCTTTTTCATGTAGAGCTGCTCCACATAGAACTAGAGAGTACAATCCTTAGCAGAAGTGTACTAGAGAGTAAGACCTAACTCATCAGTAACAGCAATAAGATGGAGTTTGACTGGGCCCAGATGGTTTCACTGGACCATCACAAAATTGTACTAGTGAGTACAATCCTTAGCAGAAGTGTCAAGAGCAGAATTCCTTATCTTATAACCTGAGGAAAAAAAAGACTTCAGTCTTTCAAAATCAAGTGTGAATTTAGTTGTGGATTTTTCAGAGGTGTTCTGCATCAGGTGGAGGAAGTTCCTATATAATCTTATAGACTTGTTTTAAAAATCATGACAACGCCGCTCGTGGTGGCTCACGCCTGTAATCCCAGCACTCCGGAGGCTGAGACAGGCGGATCGTTGTGAGTTCAAGACCAGCCTGGGCTACAAAGTGAGCTCAAGGCCAGCCTGAACGGCATAGTGAGACCCTGTCTCAAAAACAGGGCTGGGAATCTAGCTCAGCGGTCTAAGTGCCTGCCCGGCAAGCACAAGGTCGTGAGTTCAATCCCCGGTGCCGCAAAAAAAAAAATAAATAAATAAATAAATAAATAAAAAAATAAAAACCATGACAGGGCCCGGGATCTAGCTCAGTGGCCTAAGCACCTACCTGGCAAGTGCAAGGTCATGAGTTCAATCCCTGGTGCCACAAAAAAAAAAAAATGACAGGATGGTGGACTTTGTCAAATGTTTTATCTGTAATACTGAGATGTTAAGTGAATTCTTTACATTTTTTGTGATGGTCCAGTGAAACCATCTGGGCCCAGTCAAACTCCATCTTATTGCTGTTACTGATGAGTTAGGTCTTACAACCTTATGTGATCTTACGCCAT
Source organism: Cuniculus paca (assembly GCA_004365215.1). NCBI lineage: Eukaryota > Metazoa > Chordata > Mammalia > Rodentia > Cuniculidae > Cuniculus > Cuniculus paca. Next base: position 3,223 of record RJWT010040839.1, read on the forward strand.
TTATCAATGTATTACCTCCAGGCTCCACAAATTTATCCTTCATTGCCAGCTCTGAGAAACTGGATCTAGGCCTTTAAAATATTTATCCCTTTTCTATGTATCGTGACAATAAGCTTTATAGGTAGAAGGTCCTTGCGAGGCACTGCAAGAGGAATGGAATTTGCTTCCTTGGCCTAGTGTGCTCATGAGCACCCTTGCAGCTCCATCAGCTTCATAAGCATTCTATTGGGCAGTTTTGTTGTAGAGGTTTATAGGAGATCCTTCCCAAAGAATAACTTTCTGCAGCACCTTAGAAGTGTCAGCGAGTTCTGGGGAATGGGTTTATGGAAGTTTCCACCAGCAGATTCCCTGCCACTTCTTGCTATCCAGTGAGCTATGGCCAGGCCCTCTCCAAAAAGACTTCCATCAGCCTGAGCTTGTGGGTGGGGTCTTCTTTTTTGAGTACTCTCAATACTAGAAGAAACAACTAGTTTCTGGTGCCTGCTGTGATACACTCTTTAGATCTCTTTTTAGTTCTTACTAGCCATTCCCTAATTTGTTCAAATGTCTTGTTAATATTCATTATTTTAAACTTTCCCTGTTTAAAGTATACTGTGTGATTATATCCTATGTAACAGTCAGTGCTTACTAGAGAAACAGATTTAACGCAAGATACACAAATACAAAAGATTTATAAGATTGGCTTACAGTGGTCCCCTACAGAGTCAGGTATGGAAGAGTGCAAAAGGTCTGTCTGCATGCTGAAGATCCGAAGGATCCAGTCAAAGGCCTGGAGCTCACTAGTGTCCCATGGGAGTCCATATCAGGATGTGGAAGAAGGGTCTGTGCTAGAAGCTGGGAGACAATGACCAAGGTGAAGATTAAGGTGAAGACAGGAGCTCCTCTGAAGAAACAGAAGTGAACCTTCCTTCTTCATTTCCCTTCTACACTGTTCAGGCAACAAGCCTACCCAGGGTAGGTCTTCTGTCTTCAGTAAATTCCTTCAGCCACACCCAGAACTATGCTGATCCAATTTAGTTGGGTGTTTCTTACTCAAGTTAACATAGTCAGTTAACTATCACACACAAATAGAAGTACTTTATGTTTTTCCCATGCACTCATAAATGTCTGGTCCAACTATATAGAAAGCACTCACTCCTATAATGGCATCACAACATGCAATTTTCATATGCAGTTTTTGCTATTTCAAGTTCTTTCATCCCTCTTATATTTCTTGAATAGTTACTATCTATGCAAAGTACAGTGCACTCTGTGCTCAGGGAAGTTGCAGTGTAGCAAGGAAAAACAATCAGTGTCTAAGAAAACAGCAACAGTTTAAGTGGTTTTAGGAACAGGACAAAATAATAAAGATTCAGGGAACTGAAGAAAATAGTGTGTTGACATTGCAGAGATAAGCAGGAGATAGGTGATAAAAGGCCTACAGAAGTTGTGATTCAAAACATCTGTAGCAACTGTATTTGTGTGATGGTAACAGTATGTTTTTAGATTAAATCATATATTTTGATAAAGATATTAACTATACTTACATAGGTTTTTTTGTACTATTTCTGTATATAAATCAGCATATACTTCATTTGTAATTTTTTTAAGAAAGAGAAATTTTTAATTAAATAAATTTATTGCCCACAGATAAGCACTGTAAGAAATTAAACAGGAAAGAAAAATTAAACAAATTAGCAACCAAGTCTTCAGAAAAAAATGAAGAGCATCAGAAATGGTAAATATATAATACCGTTTATTCCTACTATGTATTTAAAGTTTTTTTTATTTTAAAGATAGTAAAACCCAACAAAACAAAACAGAATAAATCCAGTCAATACACAGCAGTGAAACTGGTGCAGAACATCAAAGCAGGGTAATAGGGAAACAACAATGGCTACTGAAGTATATCTTGTTATCTTCACAGTAATTTTCCATTCCATCAGTTACAGCAAAATCAGACCAAAACAAAACAGAATAAAACCAATCAAAACAGAATATTGAGTAAAGCCAAAAAAAGTTAATAAGAACAAAACAGTGAGAACATTATTAGACTTCAAAAACAAGACAGAAAAAATCCCCCATATTTTCCATATTGCATACTGTTATCCTCCATATAGATGCTCAAACTGTCAGCCCCATTCCTGTAAATTCAACCAAACAATACAATCCTTCAGGTGCTTTTTGTACCTCAGTTGCTATCAGCTCAAGCTGACCTCCAAACCACCTGGTGGCTTGTGGGATTAGGGGGTTTGGTGATTCTCAGCGTGCACCCCGGCAGGCTCACAGAAGGCGCTGACTTTTCTCTTCCTGGGCCCCACATGGTCTGCCCATTTGTAAGTTTTAGGAACCAGAAAACTACAAAATATCAAAGTTTCATTTAGGATGTTCACCTCCTTTAGGGCATCTATTTTTTTTAAATTGGGAATTGAACTCAGGACCATATGCTTGCCAGGCAGGCACTTATGCCAGCTGAGCTATATCCCTGGCCCTAGGGCATCTATTTTCACCCCTAATTTCTACTTACAAAGCAGTAACTAGTTCATTCTTTGTACTGGGGGTTGGGGCGGGAAGGATATTCTAACCAGGTTGTTACTTTCCATCTTGATACTGATTATCTTCCTATGGTGACAGTGAATTCTCCCAGCAGGGGAACCCACACGCAGCTTCCTACCCAGTTCAACTCCTGTTCAGAGCAAATGCTCAAGTAGTGCTGTCTGAAAGGGGGAAAATGGCCTGACCCCACCAGGAAACAATGGCACGCAATGGTGTGATGCCATCTTTTCAACTTCTAAATTAGCAAACATTTCTAATGTGTAATTTCTGGGAGTCTGGAAAGCCTTGGTCAGGTTCAGCCTTTCCAAAAGCCATTTTGGAAATTTCCTCATGCGGAAAACTCCATTATGAGGAGACTGAGGCCAGTGACATTCAAAAGCAGAGCAGCATCAACTGCATTGGCTTGAAACCTGCAAGCCCCCAACAGAGAATGAGCCTGTTGGGCCTAGGCTATCCATGGGAAACTCGCACGTGCCACCTGAGAAGGAGGCGTGCAGACCACCTGCTCTGGTTACCAGATTCTTTATTCTTCAGTCACCTGTGGCATTTTTACAACCAGGAAAGAGTGCACACCTTGTTAAATGTGACTTAGGACCTCAAACACAAGTGGCCTTAGGGTCTGCCTGTGTGCAGCCAAACACCAAGGCGGCTCCTGGGTTCTCAAGTTCCTGCCACCTAGCCGCACACTCTCACACACTACAGGCTGCAAGACACCAACCAGGAGGCAAAGCACTGACATGGTGGTGTGCACTGGGTAGGCACTTTTCCGATTTCCTATACTGTATCCTCTTGGAAGCAAACTGGACTGCTTGCCACGTGCCTCCCCTAAAGGAAAGTGAACTTGATAGGGCTCTCAGATATAGGCCCAGTTTCTTCTGGATACTCCACTGTGACCTAGGGGGTCCCAAAGGACGGGTCAGGGGACATTAACTCTTTCTTTCCTGGTCGGGACCTGAGGTCATTGAACTCCCTCAAAAATAACTTTGAGCCAGCCTCAAAGGAGCCTGGCTTCCTCACTGAATACAGTATGTACTTGTTCCAAGCCCACTGGAGCTGGGTTAGAATGGGGAGAAGAGAAACACAATGTATTATCATCTCTGCCCCAGGAGCCACCACTCTGGCCAGGGAGACTAACCAAGAAATTATTTCAGCAATATGATTGCAAGACAAGTACTGTATCTCAGTAGGCCTCTTAGTGTTGGGGAAAATGGCTCTGCGAGCATCTTGCCAAATTTGAGGCATGTTAGTGAAAGTATATCTTTTTTTAAAATTTTTTTTAGACTTAGGTCCGATCACCAAACATCTTTTTATGTATATGCAAATACTGCAAAATCCAAAACATTTACAACCCCATACATTTCAGGTACAAGATGCTCAGTATCTTCCTTTAGAAAAACAGGAAAATGGAGCATAGAATGTGTAACTCTTCATTGGAAAGTTGCCACCATGCCACACCTCGCTGCTTCATCCTCTGATCCTACTTTCATGAAAGTGTCACGAAACAAAAAAATAATTGAAATGGATACAGTTTTTAAAACAAGCTCTGGCAAGTTTTATTAATGAAAAAATTCGCGTTGTTTATTTGTCACTGGTCTGTTCTGGCATGTTCCTAATATCAGAATCACCTGGGTCAATGATCGCCAGTGTGCATACTCTGCAGTATTTTCCGCATGCTGTGCCCAGTTCAATATTATTGCCACTGTAGTGGTGGACACCAGTTTTGGCCAACATGGCATAGTACTCTATTTCAGATTTCCTTAAAGCTGGGCAGTTGTTAGCAAGGATGACCAACTTTGCTTTGCCCTGTCTGATCATCTTCAGCATCTGCTTGTAGCCCAGCACGTACTTTTCACTCTTCATAACAAGTTGGAGCCTAGAGTTGATGACTCCAGAGATTTTTTTCGTCTTCTTTGCGGCCACCATCTTCCTGTCTTAGGTGCGAGCGGCCCTCAACCAAGAGCAGCCGTGAAGGTATATCTTAAGTACCCCAAACTTTTTTTTTTTTAATTCACTTGGAAAGTAAAGAAATGGGCAGCACACATGGAAGGGAGCTAAAAGACATTATTCAGTCTTACCCTCCTGGTTTCTAGGAGCTTTCACTACTTCTGGAGAATTGATCGAACTCTAGTAGAACAGAACTAGAACAGTCGACAGGGGAAATAACAGCAGGGATTTGTCCAAGTTACTGACTTTCCCAGACCAAGTAGAGATAGCTCGAGTATGTGACAAGGTGCATACAACATACAGATGTCTGCCGTGGGCAAAATATAGATGGAAATACACATAAAGGGTGAAATCCGTCATGTATTTCGTATCACAAATAATAACTGCGCATGGCAGCATACCAAGGGACAACGGGCGAGAACAAATAACGCTGTTTGTCTCTGTTCTTCGTGTAGTCCACAATGCAAATTGGTTTTTTGTTTTTTGTTTTTGTTTTTTTTTGCGGCACCGGGGATTGAACTCACGACCTTGCGCTTGCCGGGCAGGCGCTTAGACCGCTGAGCTAGATCCCCAACCCTGTTTTTGAGACAGGGTCTCACCATGCCATTCAGGCTGGCCTTGAGCTCACTTTGTAGCCCAGGCTGGTCTTGAACTCACAACGATCCGCCTATCTCAGCCTCCGGAGTGCTGGGATTACAGGCGTGAGCCACCACGCCCGGCTCAAATTGGTATTTTTTTCAGCCGCAACCGAAAAGGTTTTCTTTTTTAGGGGGAAAAAAAAATCCTGGTACAGTTAACCACCTTTCTGAGGTCTAAGTCAGAAGCACGGGCCTCTGAGCCCAGCCAGCGTTCAGTCTTCGAAGCCCTTCTGCTCAGTAACCTGAGTTCTTAAGAAAGCTTCCACGGAAGCACGCCGTATTGCAAGCAGCGCAACATGAGGCACCGGAAGTAGAGGGTTCTTAATGTACTCAAGCTAGGCATTTCTCAGACCACCCCGCGGATAGACTGTACGGTAAATGGACGGCTGAAGACACAATCACTGCTAACTAGACAGTAGGGGTGATCACAGGCTTAGGCTCAAGTCCCAAGGACCATAGCTGTCGGAAACGGAAGTCTCGGGTGGGCAGACCATTGGATGCAGAGCCGGAAGCGGAAGCCGGACACCGGAAGTGGGTTTGGCGGCGCTAGAGATGGCTGGAGCTGTTCCTGTTGAGTCGAAATCTCTGGCTGGCTGCAGGGCGCGGGCGGCGCGCACTGTGCTGGGTCAGGTGGTGCTCCCAGGTGAGGAGTTGCTGCTGCCCGAACAGCAGGAAACAGACGGCCCTGACGTTGCCGGGGAGCGACCCTTGCGCCTGAATGCCGGGGTGCGCTCGCGATTGCGCGTAGTGTGCGGCCCGGGCTTGCGGCGCTCCGGAGACCGACTGCTGGTCACCAAGTGTGGCCGCCTTCGTCACAAGGAGTCTGGCTGTGGCAGCAGTGCTGGCATTTATTGGGTGGATTCGCAACAGAAGCGGGTGAGTTGGGACTTGGGGGGGGGGCTCTGGGAAACTTCTCAAAAGAAGCAGTTATGGGGCCTTAGTGCCTCCCTTTGTTAAGGCTGGCCAGCGCTACCCTATTCTTGTGCCCACGTATACGTCGTATAGAAACATAGTCCGAGGAGAGCGACCTGGGAAAGAGGCTCCGGGAGACTTTGGGTCATGGTTGTCTTTAGAATCCTAAACGTCAGGAAGTAGCAGGCATGGGTTTTGGAGTCCCAGAGGGCAGAACCAGTCGCAGTGAGTGGAAGTCACAAAGAGTTAAATTTCTTTTTGACTAGTTAAGAACGTTCTATAGAAAAAAACTGTCTAAAAATGGAATGGGCTGCCGTGGCTGTAAGGATCCTTGTATACTGGAGTTATATGTAACAGGGACTTACTGGTAAGGGTATTGACGAGAAATGGGGCGCTGGTTCAGATTAATAGACTGTTAAAAGCTAAAAAGCCGGGTCAGGGTTGTGTGCCAGTCCCAATTACAGTACCCTGGAGACTGAGATGGGAAGATCACTTGAGAGGAGTTGGAAACTAGCCTGCGTAACCAAGACCCAACCTAAGAACAAAACCAAAGAAACAGTAGTTGCAAATTTGAGGGTTCATGAAAGTGACATATGTTTCTTGTAAGGTTTTTGTTTGTAAACTTAAATTTAGAAGTATTTTCTACACATCTCTTAAATGACAGTGAAGTGACTACTAAGGACTTGTGAAAGGTATCTTCCAGTGATAATGTCATTAATGACTGTTTTCTCGTTGTTTTCTTTTGTAGTATGTGCCAGTGAAAGGAGACCATGTGATTGGCATAGTGACAGCCAAATCTGGAGATATATTCAAAGTTGATGTTGGAGGGAGTGAGCCAGCTTCTCTGTCTTACTTGGCATTTGAAGGTGCAACTAAAAGAAACAGACCAAATGTGCAGGTAATGAGAGGAACCTTTGGTTTAAATAGTAAAAAAAAAAAAAAAAAAAAAAAAAAAAAAAGAAAGAAAGAAAAGAAAAAGACCACCTCCCAGAACATTCAGTTATCCAGAAGTCTCCCCCAAATTGTCTCCAAAGTATGAGCTATTTTCCTAGTTCTACAGGGTGATCACCTCAGGTGCTCCATCTCCAGGACCACAGCCACATACTTACATTTGCTGCCTTAGTTCTTGGGATGTTTTATCTCTACTGAGTGAAGTATATGCTTATCTACTGCAGAGGTAAATCACCCATGGTCTTAGGGAGGTGGGACAAATATTGTACATTGTCATTATTAGCACTTGTCCATCTTAGTTATAGGTCCTTGGGACTGACAGAAGAGTGATCATGTTACCACAGATTTTCAGTTTGGGCTTTTCAGGTAGTGTAGCCATATTTTTCCTGCCTTCCTAAGCCTTTGGTGGCTTTCTCACCTCTGTTCCTTCCTCATAGGTCTTTATTTAATCCTGTTTTTATCCTATGTGAGTCAGTCTCTGATCTTTTGCTAGTCCATTCCTTTATCTCTGCTTAGCAAATTCAGGTATTAAGTCGTTTTTGACAGGACTCAAAGTTCTTCTAAACACTCCTGCCTTCATATTTTTACCCTTCTATCCTGACTTTTGGGAGCTGACATCCTCACAAAAGAAGAAATTCTTCAAAGTCTACATAATCCTTTGTTATTACATTTAGGGGTCTTCTCTCATCCATAATTACAGCCTTCACATACTGTGCTTAAACCATACCAAACACTACTAAACTCAGTTTCTGCCTTTGGGCCTGTGCTTATGCTGTTTCCTCTACCAGGATGATGTCATCTCAGCCTGTGGAACATGTTTACCCTTTGAGGTCCAAGTTAAACATTACTACCAACTGTAAAGCAATGCCTAATTGTCACTTTTGTATCTTTGCTGTACTCCTTACTGAATTTGTAGCCTTGAATGAAATTTGTTTGCATGTACATACCCACTGTTGTCTAAGATCAAATGCTTCTGGTGGGTGAAGGGACAGTTACATGCATTTATTCAACTCCTAAGTAGAAGTTTAGAGTGTAGTCCAGTGATGCAAACCTTTTAGAGACTAGCGGCCAAACTGCAACCTGAGACCTACTTGTTTATTGCAAAGTGCCAAAACTGCAATTAAACCTGAATACCAAGCTTTTAGTTTAGAAAAAACAACACTACATTAGCTCCTTTTTTCTTAAAAGAAAAACACAGTAACACATGTGCCATAGGTTTGTCACCACTGGTATAGTCCGTCCCTCAGCCACAGAACTGCAGGCGATTGGCATTGCTACCTATAGGAAGGAGCCAATAGTAGTATCTAAAGAATGGTTTGCTAAAAGAAAATAACTTTTTCTTTTTTAAAATAACTATAGGTTGGAGATCTCATCTATGGCCAGTTTGTGGTTGCTAATAAAGATATGGAACCAGAGATGGTCTGTATTGACAGCTGTGGAAGAGCCAATGGAATGGGTGTAATTGGACAGGATGGACTTCTCTTTAAAGTGACTTTAGGCTTGATTAGAAAGTAAGTCCTAGTGCCTACTAGCTTGTCTACCTTCTTTTATAATTACTGTACCTACTTGGAAAGCTGAAGACACTTTGAAATTTGAATTGTTAACAGCATCTGAATTTCTCTTCAAAGTTAAAAAATACCCATTTTAGTCTATCTGTAAACTTGTGATTCTAGTCTGCCCCATCTTACTATGTCAGATTTAAATCTGTAGTTTCTGGTGTTGGTGCATTGCCTGGGCTACTTTAAATTCCTACACTGTCTCTTTCTTCTCTAACAGAAGGCCTGCTGTTCCTTATTACTGACATACTCAGTCCAGTGGAAGAGCTGGCCTTTCTTGTCTTTTAAGTCACTTGAATACAGATGTGCAAAATTACCAGATTTCTCTGATGGCCAGATGCGACTAGACTGATGTGATCCTCAAGCTTATGTAGACTTACACAAGGCTCCTGCTACTCTATTCTGGCAGCTTGAAAAGTTCTCACTGAGCTACTT
>RJWT010040840.1:0-12432 GCA_004365215.1 Cuniculus paca
TCTCCTTCCTCCCTGCCTCCATCTGTTGACCTGCTTTCTCTTTGAGAAAGATTTACTTCCCTTTGTCTGATTACTATCTTTTATTTTGTTCTTTATTTATACTTTGGTTTTCTCATGTAGAGAAACTAGAAAGTTTGTAAGTTTGTGAGTCTGATTTATTTCATTTAACATTATGGTCTCAAGGTGAATCCATTTTCCTAGACATGATTCAAATTTATCTTTATTTATGGTACACTAGGACTCCATTGTGTATAAACACCACATTTTCGTTAGCCATTCATCTGTTGATGGAAATACAGGCTGCTTCCAACAGTTAGCTATTATGAATTGTGCTGCTATAAATCTGACTATGCATGTATCATTATAATATGATATCTTTAGCTCTTTTGAGAAGATACCTAGAAGGGGAATACCTGGAATTTCTAGTTTCAGTTTTTTGAGGAGTCTCCATACTGATTTATAGTTACATTCCCACCAAAAAGATAAAAGGGTTCCTTTTTCCCCCATCTCTCCAGAATTTGTTATTATTTGATTTCTTGATGATAACCATTCCTTTTGGATTAAGGTAGAATCTCACTGTTGTTTTAATTTTTATTTCTCTAATTATTAGCAATGTTAAAAACTTTTTAATGTATTTATTGGATGTTTTTGCTTCATCTATGAAGCGTCTATTCATTTTACTTGCGCATTTTTAATTGAGTATTTTATTTTTGAGGGTGTCTAAGTTTTTGAGTTCTTTATATATTGTAGTGGATTAACTAATGGTCAACTTGTAACACCCAGTTGAACTGAATCAGAGTGGTGCTGGGTGTGGAAGGCCCACCTGAGGATTTCTGCCAACACCATAAAAGGAGAATTGGAGGGAAAGATGGTGTGCTTTTGATTCTCCTGAAGAAGCTTATCAGGCTGGTTTTCCTGATATGAAAGCTGTTCTCATTATCAGAGGAGCTCAGGTCTTGTGGTCGCTGAGGATGGCTGCAGTTCTTTTCTGGGGGAGCTCTGGTCCTTACCTTGAACGTCGCCTCCTGGCTCCAGGGCAGATCCCTCAGCCTGCTGGCACAGATCCTTCATCCTGCTGGCACAGACTTCCTAGTGTCCACCACTGATCTTTGGGCCTTCCCAGTGCAGATCCTTGATACAGATTTGCATGAGACATTGTTGTGGGCTCTAGGCCTCCAGTTGGACTCATGGAGGACATTGCCATGGGCTTTAGGTCTTTAGCTGGGCTCATACAGGACATTGCCATGGGATCCAGGCCCTTAGCTGGATTTTTTTTGGATCTCTAGTGTGTGGACAGATCTCCCACACTCTTTTGCATTTAACTCTTTGAGTAAATATTATAAAATAACCCTATGAATTATGTCTTCTATTAAATCTTTTCTCTTGTAAACCCTGGCTACAAAATATATTCTACATTGGTCGCTGAGGAATAGTTGGCAAAATTTTACCCCATTCTTTAAATTTTCTTTTTTTAAAATAAAAAATTTTAATAGGTAATTAAATGTTAAATAACTAAGATAAATCCTGCCAGATTTCCTATATCTGGATGACGTCTATAGGTTCATTATTGGTTCTACGCTACCTTAAAATTTCTTTTTACCCTGTTGGTTGCTTTTTTTGCTGTGAAAAAGCTTTTTAATTTGATATAGTCCTATTTGTTGATTGTTGGGACTGTTTCCTGTCCAACTGTGGTTTTTGTCCAGAAAGTCCTTGCCAATGCTTATGACTTCAAGAGTTTTACCTATTTTGTCTTCCAGCAGCTAAAGTGATTTTGATCTAATATTTATTTCTTTTAGTTTAGTACATGATGAGAGATACAGGTCTAGATTTGATCTTTTGCATGTAAATAGCCACTTTTTACAACACCACTTATTAAAAAGGCTATCTTTCTTCTAGTGTATGTTTTTGGCCCTTACTTACTTTTTTATTGCTGTGACAAAACATCCAACACTCACCAGTTAAAGGAGGAGAGGTTTATTCTGGCTTACAGTTTGTAGAGGTTTCAACTCAGGGGCACACTGCCTGGCTTTGTAAGTTGATTGGGTTGTAAGCAGGATGGCATGGCAGAGGGGCATGATGGTAACAAGAAGCAAAGAGAAATCATGGGAGGAGGCAGAGAGCTAGACCCTCTCAGGCCACACCTCCAGGGAACCATCTCCTCCAACCAGGATTCACCTCCCAAATCGCATTTAGCTATAAACTAATCCACTGATGAGTATCATGCCTTCATTATCCAATTACCTTTCAAAACCCCACCTATGAGCACAAGAGGCTTTAGAAGGATTCCAAATACAAACCATAATATTCCACCCCAAAAGACTCTTGCCTATTCTTTTATGCAAAATGCATTTAGTACATCATTAAGTATTGCAAAAGTCCTAATAGTGTCAGTCCAAATTTCATCTGAGATTTAAAGCAAACACTTATTTGTGAGCTACTGTAAAAATGAAAAGAAAGTTAAGCACCTCCAACACAATAAATATTCCAGTTCCAAATGGTAAAAATATAGGTGTAGAAAGGGATGGGTCAAAGCAAGACTGAAATCTTGCAGAGTAATCATTAAATCCTTTAGTCCCTTTTCCATCATATGGGTCAATTTATGGTAAGATTTGAAATCCAAAGGGCTTAGGCAGACTCACCCCTCCAGTATTGCCAGTGGTCATTGTAGCCCTCATGACTTCTATCTTTGGCTGGCTTTGCTCACTGCTTGCAGCTTTCCTCAGATGATCCACGTTTCTAGTTTTTCTAACCTCTTAGGGTCTGCACTTTTGGCTTCACTTTCACAGCTTCACACATTGTCCTCTTAAGGGCACACTGCCTGGTTTTGTGAGCCTTCTGAAATCTAATTGGAAGCCTTCCTGACCCCACAACTCCTGCATTCTGCATGCACGTAAACTCAGCACCAGGTAGATGACTACACTTCAAGGATTTTTATTGGTTTCTGAGAGAAGAGGCCAGAAAATATAATGGGGGGGCAGACAGTAAAAATAATGCTTTATCATATTTTTGGTCTTTTTTTTTTCATGAAGGCATCATGTACTAGGCACTATGCTGGTCTTGGAGCCACCAACATGCCTAGGATGCATTTCATGGAGCTTACAGTTTATAAGGAGAGAAATAAGAGTACAATAGAAGCTATGCAAGAGATATGCATGGGTCGAGGCAAATACAGAGGAGAGCAGCTAAGCAGAGAATTAAGGATAACTTCCTGAAGAAGGTGACCTCAAATGTGAATTTTGACTATGACAGGCATTTAGTTAGGAGAGAAGTCCATGGCAGGGGAGGGAATTTCCAAACAAAGACATCCATAGCTATACAAGTTGTTACGTGCCTTCTCACTTGTCCTCTGGTATAGCAACATTGGGGTTCAATATCTACCACAATGATTTTCACTCTGGAATTGTCTAAGTTGGAATTGGTGGGGGCTTTTGCAATAGACTAGTGCCTGGGCACTTCTAGATTTACCCTGAAACTGCTGAGTTGAAGTTCAAGGTCCTTCATGTACACAGACGCCTCCCCAAGTTTCAGTTGGAAGGGACTTGACCATATAGTCTCAAAGATATGCTTTCATAAAATTTGCAGAACTTGTTCTGTTCTTCAGAAAGGCCCTCACAAGGTTCCTGTGGATGCAGCCTGGACATTGCTATGTTTTGAAAGCTATCTAAATGAATTTCATGTGTAATAAGAATTGAAAACATTGCAGAATTTAGAAGCTGAAAAAGATCTGAATCGTACTAAAAATCTCCCACTTTAAAGCTGACATAATAATAACCCAGAGAGAGGAAGCAACTGGTTGAGGGTCCCACAGCTTGTCATTGAAGACCAGAAATTCAAACCTAGTTCTCGCACCTCCAAATTCATGCCTTTTCTTCTTGGACACTCAGTCACAAGTGCCACATATGGAAACACAGAGGCCAAGGCTCCTCTGCCTTCCTTCCAAATCTGAGTCTCCCATCTGTTGGTCATGGGGCTTGCAGAATCAAAGAGATCCAGCCCAGCCTCCAGCAGGAGGTTTCAGGGCAGGGGAGCTGAGCTGTGTAACAAAGGCCCTCAAAGGCCAGAACTGAGCAGTATTGCTTTTGGCTAATCCAGTTAAATGTCACCAGAGTTAGAGACGAGGCACACAGTTGTAGCTATTCAGGCCAGAATATCCTATGAGAAGCTTTTCCAGAGCTGCCTTTTACCATATCACAGACCGTGTAGTTACCACCCTGGCAAAGTCTCCCCTTTTCAGACAATCCTGCATTGTATAAGGAGCCCATGAAATGCGCTGGTATAGTCCCAAGGGCCCCAATGAGTCATGCAAATGCTTTACCCTAAATCTGCAAGGCCATTTGTTTCATAATGGTGTACTTCCCAATGTGCTCATAATTAGTCTTTAGAAATTTCAAAACGCCTTTTAAATGGTGCTCTTGTAGAAAACTGTATCACCAGGGAAACTGGCAATCATGAAGCAATTTGGGGAAAGTGGGATAACTACATCTTGCCTGACTTTTGTAGCCCCTGGGCATTGACAGACAGGGGCACCAGAAGAGACATAGCCCCCAGCTCTGTCTGGTGGAGGCTGGCAACAGAGGCTTTCATACCCTGTCCCAAAAGACTCTGTTTAAAAAGCCCATCTCCTCATGCAGGAGCTGGCAAAATGGTTGAGTTACCATGAAAGAGGAAAAATGCAGCAGGATGCCTGTCCTGGGGGACACACATGATGGACATAGAAAACCTTTCTTTCCTGACATTCTTCTGTCCCTGCAGCAGGAGAGCTGCAGATAGGGAGAGAACTATTGCACTTCTTTAAAGATCTCATTGGTACTGTTGCTCTAGTGCTCATGAAACATGAATCATGCCTTTCAGTAGCTGTAACTTCTGCTTCCTGACACACACCACGTCTATGCAGTCCCTTGCCTCCCCCTGAAAGCCACCTGGGTGATGTAGGCAACACCCAGGGATGGATTCAACCCTTGATCTTTGTGTTCCCAGAGCATGAGACTTGTGCTCAGGAGGAGAGACACTTGCTTGCCAATGGGTATATGAGGTAGGGTTCTCTAGAGGGACAGAATCAATAGAGAATACATGTATAATTATGTGACAGAATTTATTAGGTAGTCTTACAGAATCAGAGGCTGTCTGCATGCTGGAAAGTTGAAGAATCCAGTAGCCGTTCAGACAAGAAGATAGAAGTTCAGAACAAGAAACATCAAGGATACAGCACCAGTCCAAAATCAAAGGTTTGCAGATCAATGGAGTGTGATCAGTTCAAGTCTGCTTTGGAAGACTGGGGAAATTGGGGACCTGGAGACCTACGTCAAAAGGTGACAGCAGTGAAGGAAAGACCTGCTCAGGAAAGCTGGAGCCCTTCAAGACGGACACATTTTCTTCTTCCTTTCTTTTTTATTCCAGTCAAACCTTTACCACACAAGCCTTTTGGTTGGTGCTACTCACATCCAAGATGGGTCTTTCTCTTCAGTTCACTGGCCTGCATGTCAATCATCCACACACACTCAGAACTGTGCTTTATTAATCTGCAGGGTGTTCCTTAATCCATTCAGATTAACACATCATGATTAATGGTCACAGTGGAGAACAAGGAAGAGAACTTGCTTCCTCACAGAGCCACTTTATAGAGATTTTCAAATCAGTGTCAGGTCAAACTAAGTTTTAAAGAGAGCCATGAGTATTATCCAGCCTCCTACCATGGCAACTTATTTGATATATATTCATAAAATCATTGCTGCTGACCCAAATGTTGGAATCCCAACAGGATGGATTTGGGGAGAAATCTTGGGTCCCTCTGCTTCAGAAAATTCTGATTCTTTGTGTTCCTTTACTGTGGGAATAAATCGGTCTTAGGGGTATCTGGGTTCCACATTTGCACTGTTACCTCTTAACCGATGAGATATGTAAGAACACACCATCACACAGCATCTGTTCTCAAGACATGGTCTACTAGACAAGTAAGGAAAATAAACTCACTGGAAACAAAAGAGAACTCTACCCACAGCATGCAGTGTGATGAAGCTCGATCATTCAGGTGAATTCATAGGAGAGAAGGATGCAGACTTCTCCTTTCAGGAACTGAGAAAGTGTCAGGTGCTTGAACAACTATTATCTCTTTTGACTTTTACTGTACTCCATTGGGTAGGTTCTATTATTAGCCTACACACACACACACACACACACACACACACACTCACCCCATAGGTGAGCACAGAGGTTAGGAAATCAACCACAGTCAGAAGCAGGCTTTGATTAACTCATGTTGGAGGTAGTTGTGGAGGTGGCCAGCCAGTGTCCCTTCAGGGACACTGCTGCCCAGCAGATGAGCCTCCAGCTCAGCACCCTCCAGGGGTTGCCTCAGTTGTACTGAGCTGCCTTGCTTGAGGTGACATCCTTGCTGTGAGATCGTGATCATCTTGGCCCAATGGTTGGGCAATTCTGATGGGTGCAGCCCACCCTAGTCTGACCAAGACTTTGTTAGGCCCAAACTACAAGATTCCTTCCTCTCATTCTCACTTACTTCTCTTTTCTTCCCCAGGCATTAATTCCTGATGAATATCTTGCAAACACCATCATGGTATCTACTCCTGGAGAACCCAACCTGTGTCAAAGCCACACTGCTGCCCCAAGACCTTGTGTGTGTATGTGTAGTCTTTCCACTTAGTTCTTCTGGCTCCTGAGGAAGGCACTAGTGCTTAAAGGTCAAGAGTATTAACCTCACACTCTGGCGGTGCATCCATGCTAGACACTTGGGTCCCAGAGGTTCTGAACTCCACCCAGCCAGACACAAGGCCCTGGTGCCACAGTCCAAGGGTGCATCCCTGCAAGCTGCCTGGGTCCTGGAGGTTCTAAACTCTACTTAGCCATGCACAATGCCCCAGTGCCACACTCCAGGGGTGCATCCCTGATAGCTACAAGGAGGTTCTGAGCTTTTCCCAGCCCGAGTCCCAGTGCAACCCACAACAATCCATAAGGGGAATGCCCGGCCAGCCTCACAGGTCACAGAGGTACAAAGCCCTGCCTACGCCAGAGCCCCATAGCCTTCCATCAGGGAGTGATCAGCCCACCCAATGGGTCCTGAAGATCTCTAGCTCTGCTCATCACAACACAAGGCTATGGTGCCATAATTTAGGGTGCTCCCAGGCTAGCCACATGGATATTGGAGGAAAGAAGGTCTGCCCAAAGCAGCATTCCGGTGCAATCCACAGGAGGGTGCCCCAGCCAGCCGCATGGGTCCTAGAGGAAAATGACAAAAACCAAAGAGCAACATGCAGCCTCAGTCCTCCAGTCCACCGAGAGCAAACCCAGGAGACACTGAAATGGAAGACGCTGGAAATCACACAACTGAACTCTGAAATGATAGCAACTGAAGTAAAGAAACAACTCCATGAAGTTACAGAGGAAATCAGATCAGAAATAATCCCCCAGGTAAAAAAAAAAAGAAATGACAAACATCACAAAAGAAATTCTGAGTGTATCTAAAGAAGATCTAGATAAAAAAAAAATAGAGGAACATAAGAAAATGATGGAAACCTTGAAAAAACAATATAAGACAGAATTACAACGTGTGAAACAGATTCAAAGGGATATACATGAAATTAAAAATTCCTTTAAAAACTGGCAAAACTTCTTGAATGAAGCTGAAGGTAGACTCTCAGACCTTGAAGACAGGATGGAAGCTTATGATCATGAAAGAAAAGATCTCTTAAAAATAGCAAGGAACCAGGAAATGACAATTCAACAGCTGCATGATGCAAAGAGAAACAATATAAAACTGACAGGTGTACAAGAAAGAGCAGGGGTCAACACAAAGGACATAAAAAGACTTTTTACAGAAATAATAACAGAAAAATTTCCAAACATGGGAAAAGAAACTGATATACACATAAGTGAGGCATATATAACCCCAATTAGCCATAACCAAAGTAAATCTTCATCCAGACATATAATAATTAGGATCCCAGAAATTCAGCACAGGAACAGAATACTAAAAGCTGTCAGAGAAAAGAAAAAGATTACCTACAAAGGAAAGCTGATCAGAATCACAGCAGACTTCTCAACACAAGCCTTCAAGTCAAGAAGAGCTTAGAGTGAAGTGTTTCAAGTCCTGAAAGAAAACAACTTTCAACCTAGATTGATGTGCCCTGTAAAACTATCTTGGAAAATTGATGGAAAAATAACATACTTCCGTGACAAAGAACAACTGAAGAAATTCATGACCACCAAACCAACACTACAAAGAGTACTGAAAGATACTTTAGAAAGAGAGGAAGACAACTACAACTCCAAGAACCACAGCAGAAGGAAACCACTAAGCAGGGAAAATCATTAAACAGAAAAAGTAGAAAACCAGCAACAGAAAGATAACATGACAGGGATAAGTCAATACATATCAGTTACACTCATCAATGTAAGTGGTCTTAACCCACCAATAAAAAAGAAACAGACTGGCAGAGTGGATTAAGAAACAAAATTCAACAATATGCTGTGTACAAGAAACACATTTAACTCAAAAGGAAATTCACAGACTAAAACAATACCCCATGTGATAGGAACCCAGAAAAAAGCAGAGGTAGCTATTCTGTTTGCAGACAATGTGAATTTCAAACCAAGAATGATCAAAAGAAATAAAGAAGGTAACTACATACTTGTTAGGGGAAATCTTGAAGAGGAAGAGATTATAGTTACAAATATATATGCACCAAATATGGGAGCACCCAATATGTAAGACAAATCTTAACAGACATGAAAGATCAAATAAGCAATAATACAGTTATAACAGGAGACCTTAACACCCCATTGTCACAAAGAGACAGATCAACCAAACAAAAAATCAGCAAAGAAATAACAGAACTGAATCGAACTTGTGAACAAATGGACCTAGTAGAAGTGTACCAAGTGTTCCACCCAACAACATCAAATACACATTCTTCATGGGTCATTCTCTAAAATAGGTCATACTCTCCCACAGAACGTGCTTAAGTAAATGCAAAGGACTTTAAATAATCCCATGCATATTATCTGACCATAGCATGATAAAATTAGAAATTAATGACAAAAAACCCACAAGAACCCCATAAACACATGGAAATTAAATAACACTCTCCTAAACAACCAATGTGTAACAGAAGAAATTGAAGAATAAATTAAACAGTATCTACAATCAAACAAAAATGCAAATACAACTTACCAGAACCTGTGTGACACAAAGGAAGCAGTCCTCAGAGGGAAATTCATAGCAGTAAACTCCCACATCAGGAAAATGGAATGAACAGAAATAAACAACCTAATGCTGCACCTCAAACTTCTAGAGAAAGAAGAATAAGTCAAACCCAAAGTCTAAAGAAGGGAGGAAATTATAAAGATCAGAGCAGAAATTAATGCAATTGAAACTAAGAAAACAATACAAAGAATCAATGAATCAACGAGTTGGTTCTTTGAAAGAATAAGTAAAATTGATAAACCCCTAGCCAACCTTATCAAAAAGAGCAAAGAAAAAACTCAAATCCATGCAATAGGAAATGAAAAAGGTAAAGTCACTACAGATCTTGTGGAAATACAGAAGATCATCAATGCTTACTTTGAAAACCTTTACTATCATAGGTTTGATAACACAGACGAAATGGATGGATTCCTAGAGACATATGAATTACGAAAGCTGGATCAAGAAAATATAAAACTGCTGAATAACCCAGTTTCAGTTAATGATATTGAAAATGTAATTAGAACAAAGAAAACAAAGAAAAATCCAGGTCCTGATGGATTCACTGCTGAATTCTACAAAAAATTCAAGGAAGACTTAATGCCAACACTCCTCAAACTCTTCAATGAAATTGAAAGGGAAGCAAGTCTCCCTAACTCATTCCTGGAAGCAAGTATTACCCTAATACCAAAACCAGAGAAAGACCCAACCAAAAAAGAGAATTACAGGCCAATCTCCCTAATGAACATAGATGCAAAAATCCTCAATAAAATACTGGTAGAATGCAACAAGTCATTAAGAAGGTTATACACCGTGATCAAGTGGGATTCATCCCAGGAATGCAGGGGTGGTTCAACATATGCAAATCAATAAACATAATACACCATATCAACAGAGCCAAAGACAAGAATCACATCAAGTGATGCAGAAAAGGCTTTCGACAAAATTCAACACTCATTCATGATAAAAACCCTATGGAAAATTAGAATAGATGGTCTCTACTTCAATCTAATAAAAGCCATTATATGATAAACCAACAGCCAACATTTTACTAAATGGACAAAACCTGAAAACTTTCAACCTAAAATCAGGAACAAGACAAGGATGTCTATTATCACCACTCCTATTTAGTATAGTGCTGGAAACATTAGCCAGAACAAATAGACAAGAGTGAGAAATAAAAGGAATAAGGATAGGAAAGGAAGAAGTTAAATTATCATTATTTGCAGATGATATGATACTCTACATAGAAAAGACCCACAAAACTCCATTGAAAGACTTCTAAATGTAATAACCAAATTCAGTAACGTAGCTGGATACAAGGTCAACACTCAAAAACTCTACAGAATTCCTGTACACAAACAACGAACTCCCTGGGAGAGAAATAAGGGAAACCACACCCTTCACCATAGCACACAAAAAAATGAAATACTTAGGAATCTATCTAACAAAGGAAGTAAAACATCTGTACATCAAAAATTACATTACTCTGAACAAGGAAATCAAAGAGGATTTCAGAAAATGGAAAGACGTTCCCTGTTCATGGATAGGAAGAACAAATATTGTGAAAATGGCCATGCTCCTAAAATTGTTATACAAATTTAATGCAATTCCAATCAAAATATCATTTGCTTACCTCACAAATCTAGAGAAATCGTTTCTAAAATTCATCTGGAACCAGAAGAGACCCAGAATAGCAAAGGCAATTCTGGGCAACAAAGGCAAGGCAGGAGGCATCACAATCCTAGACTTGAAATTATACTACAAAGCTAGTGTAATAAAATCAGCATGGTACTGGAATCAAAACAGACCTGAGGATCAATGGAATAGATTAGAAGATACAACCCCAAGTACAAACACACTCAGCCACCTTATCTTTGACAAAGGGGCGAAACATGTTCACTGGAAGAAAGATAGCTTCTTTAACAAATGGTGCTGGAAGAACTGGCTTTCCATATGCCAAAAACTAAAACTAGACCCATGTCTATCACCATGCACTAAACTAAAGTCAAAATGGATCTAAATATTAAAACAGAAACAATAAATCTGCTGGAAAGCAAAGTAGGTAGAAATCTTGGTGACATAGGGGTAAGCAGAGAGTTTGTGAACAAAAATCAAACTGCACAGGAAATACTTCCCAGAATCAACAGTTGGGATCTTGTCTTATTAAAAAGTTTTTGCATGTCAAAGGAAATCTCCAACAGGTGAAAAGAAAACCACAAATTGGGAAAATATTTTAGTCAACTGTCCCTCCAACAAGACTTCTATCTAGAACATATAAAGAATTTTTAAAAATCAGGCCCTTGAAATTCAAAGACCCAATCCAATAATGGGCATCTGAGATGAATACACACTTCTCAGCTGAAGAAGTACAAATGGCAAATATATACATGAAAAAATGTTCAGCATCATTGGTCATTAGAGAAATGCAAATTAAAACAACACTGAGATTTCATCTCACTCCAGAAAGAATGACCAAGATCAAGAAATCATCCAATAACAAATGCTGGAGAACCTGTGGGGAAAAAGGAACTCTTTTGTACTGTTGGTGGGAGTGCAGGCTGGTGCAACCACTGTGGAAATCAGTGTGGAGTCTCCTCAAAAAGTTGGGATTGGAAGTCCCATTTGACCAAGCTCTTCTGCTTCTGGGCATATTCCCAGAAGAATTGAAAACTACATACCACAGTGATATGTGTGCACCCGTGTTTATAGCAGCACAATTTGTAATACCGAAGTCTTGAAAACAACCCAATGTAGGAATGGATAAAAAAGATGTGGTACTTTTATACAATGGAGTACTACTCAGCTATAAAGAAAGATCACACTGAGGCTTTTATAGGGAAATGGACATGACTTGAGACCATACTTATAAGTGAAATAAATCAAACTCACATGTGTAAATACCGTATTGTCTCCCTAACGTAAGAAACTGAAAGAGTATGTAGCTTCTTTGGTTGTGATCAGTGGCTTTGGGTGCAATGCATATGACAGCAATGTCAGAGAGACCCATTGTGTCTAGGGGATGTGGGGGGTTGGGGATGCTTTAGCAGCCCAGGAAGGCATGACACACACAGCAGTGACTGTGGGGTGCTCACTGCGAGGCTATTCCAAAAATGGGCATGGTGGCTGTGGAGCACAGTGGGTATTTCCTCAGGTTCTGCTGCGGTAAACTCTGCTGCTGGCAAGAGCCTCTGGCACTGGCAGCCCCGGCACCTGCCCTGTCTCAGGGATAGTGC
>RJWT010040841.1:0-12423 GCA_004365215.1 Cuniculus paca
CCCAGCTAGTCTGATGCATTTAAAGAGAAGCACAAATAGTAACTGTGTTCATACTTTGAAGAACTCAGAATGGGTAGAGGCAGTGAAAGGCAATGTCTCCTTTAGACAGAATAGCATATAGCATACAAACAGATGAATCTGTTCTTTGAACAGGAAAAAGTTAGCCCTGAAATCTGGGTTCTTAGTACCAGAAAAACTCAGGCATTATTTTTTCTTGGTTATGCTACACATGCACACAAACACACATCATAATTTGCTTGGATATAGTAGGCGTTTAATATTTGGAGAAATATTTTTCTGATATACTGAATAAACATCTTGAATAATAAATATTTCAGGATTATTTCTCCTGAGCTCTTGCCTTTGTTAATTCAAATATTAACCTGCTTGATCTTCATAATAGCAAATCAGTTAATTTTAAATTCATTTTCCCCCCAGGGAAACTAGCTTACGAAATTTTCCTCATATTGAGGTGGTTCGGAAAAAAGAAGAGAGAAGAAAATTGCTTGGGCACACATGTAAGGAATGTGAAATTGTAAGTACTGCTTTTGTTTTAAAGCATGACTATAGATCATAAAAACCATACAAACCATATTTGTATCCAGAAACCTTGTTGGAGCTGGAAATAACAAGAAATAAAAAGTATACTGTCTGTGACCTAAGAGATATAAATAGGTGAAAGTGAAAACCTCCAGTTTCTCTTAGATTAAGCAGTCTGAGGCCAAAATCCTAATTCATGTGATCAGTTCAAGAGACTCGTGCCATTTTTCTTTTCTGTATTTGCAAAGTCACATACCCTCACACATACAATTTCCAGAAAACTTTGATATTTCAGTAGGAAAATTTCCAATGACATTTCTTTCTTTCACAAACACACTCAGAAAATTAGATATATGCATAATTAAGAAATAATAATAGGTTACCACTATAACCCCTTATTTTTTCCCCCTTTTTTCCTCCCAAACAAAATGTGATGAACAAACTTTGCTTAGTTCTTAGAAAACTTGTATTTTTCCTTTTATACACTGGCTATCTTAGATGTTGCACTAGTTACTACAGTACTAGTTGTGCTGTTACTAACTCACCCTGGGAAAGCTTCAAGTTTGCTTAAAATTGTTCTTTTTCCTTCTTTCCTGCCCATTAATTATCCAATGCCTGCCTCTAGAAATTTACTTTCTTTTTAAGCCTCCTTTTTAACAACTATAGCCTCTGCACCAGTCAGCTTTTCATGGCTATGACAAAAACCTGAGATAAACAGCTTAAAAGGAAGATTTATTTTGGCTCATAGTTTCAGAGGTTTCAGCCTATGGCCTTTGGACCTGTAGAGAGGCAGAACATCATGGTGAAGTGCATGTAGCAGAGTACAGCTGCTCACTTCATGATGGCTGCGTGTAGGGGGAGACTGAGGAGCCCTGGATACCCTTCAAGGACATCCTTCAACACCTCCTAAAGGTTCTACCACCTCCCAGTCCCATCACCTGGGAGCCAAGCCTTCAACACACAAGCTTCTGAAGAACAGTTAAGATCCAGACCATAACAGGCTGGAAAATTTGCTAACCTAGCATCTTAAACATGACCTGTGAAAGTGTGAACAGACTGTCATATAGGTAAGCATTTGGTGAAAATAAACATTCACAGTGGGAATATAAATCAGAATCACTGTGTTAAAAAGTAGTTTGGCAATACAAGCAAAAGTCACTGGTATCATGAGTTTTCATAGCACAACTTGAATATGATTTCTTAAACAATATGGCCTTCCTATCTCCAGTTTTTATTTCTAACAGTAACTTTTTGTGACCTGAAAGCAATCTTGCTAGTTAAGAAACAGCTTTGGTACCAGAAACTCTGTTAATTTACTTCTCAGTGCTGTTCTATGCAGTTGTCCAATCTCTGAAAACTATGGTTTCACACACTTTATGTAGTTTATTTTTTTTAGTTAAAGTAGAATGTTGACTCATTCCATTATGCCATCATGATGAGAGGTAAAAATGCTAGCCTCGTGGACTTAGGTACTAGTCACTGTTCCTAAAGTCATCCTGTTGCCTGTTCCATATGTGCAGTGTGTAACACACAGGTGAATGTGTGACAGTGACCTCAGGTTTCATATCTCCAAAAGCAAATACACAGTTTCTACCTGTGATTCCCAAATGTCACTGCTTAGCCTCCTATATGTTCATTCTTTCGATTGTTGAAATAAAAGATCTGGTAGATTTTTACTATGTTCTTGTGTATGTTAGTGACTGATCTGTTGGGCAAAATCTGTTTATTCTACTTTGAAAACATGCCATTTTCATCCTCTTATCACTGCCACCAGTGCCCTGGACCAAGGCATCATTTTATTCTGTCTGGACTATTCAAGAAAACTCTAAGTGATTTTCTTGTCTTTTGTTTTGTTTTGTTAATAAACTTTTATTTTTTAGAGCAGTTTTAGGTTCACAACAGACTTGAGCAGAAAGTACAAAGTTGTCTTTATTTCATTCTTTTCTCTTCACAGTGTGCTTTCAACACAGCAGTGAATGGTGGGTTTTTTTGCCCTAATAATCTTTTAAAAATAAAAAGTTAAAACCATGTCTTTTCTCTGCCCCAAGCCTTTCGTGTCTTCCCATTTTACTAAGAAACAGAATCCAAAAGTTTTTACCAAGGACAGCAAATCATGGTACCTACTTCCTGTCTGTGTTCTCTTGCTCTCCTGTGTGCTCTCTCTGCTGTAGCTGCACTGCACTAGCCTGCTGTTGTATCTCAAATATATCTTACTTTGGTGGCACTTTTTTTTTCAGTAAACCATGTCTAATGTTATTTCATCCCAAAACTCAGACTAAGGTAACAGAAGGTTCTAGTTAAGGCAATGAGAATGATGAAAATATAGCTCCCCAGTGGTAATTTGAAAGTCTCTGGAAGCCTTTAATCCATGTAAAATTTAAAACATATCAAAAGCCTTTACTTCAAACTTAAAGTTCTAGTCCTTAGTCTGTTACTTTAGGCAATATCTTTGGTAAATCATCACTTTAGTTTTCATCTTCTCAAGTGTAAAAGGAAGGAATTGCTGAATTATGTAACTCCGTCATCTGGGTTCCATTAAACTGAACTACTGCTTTGTTTTCTTGAGGTCTCGACCTTGAAGACCTATTTATATATAGCTTCACGTACAAGTTTTATCCGTATTTGCATGAAGTTCAAGGTCGTCATGATTACAGTGTGCCTTTGATCATAACTTAAAAATACAGTTCACAAGGGAAATCATAAATCCTACAATATTCCAAGTCTGAATTTTTCTTAAAAAATACTCTAAAAGCACGGTAGCACGTGCCTGTAATCCCAGCTTCTGAGGCAGGAGGATCACAAGTTTCAGGCCAGTTCAGGCAATTTAGCAAGATTCTGTCTCAAAATAAAAAAATGTGTAGAAGGTTCTGAGGATGAAACTCAGTGATAGAGTTTGCCTAGCATGTTTAGGCACCTGTATTTAGCCCCAGTACCACTGGGCGGTTGGATGGATGGATGGATGTGTAGACAAGAAAATTACTTTGAAACACTCATGTTACATCCAAATAACAACTGAAAAAACTACAGACCTCTGAATTTTTTTTTAACTGGACTTGCAAAAAATGAGATATTTATACCAGTCTATGAATCAGCTGCAACACTAGGTACACTGAGGCAGGATGTTTACACTATGAATATAAATTCTCATTGTAAATTTATTTACATTTTTGTCATTCATGGAACAAGCATTGCAGAGACCAGTACCAGCACTGATTACTGTTAGTAATTAATAGTGTCTGTAAGTATTAATTACTGATATTATCCTCAGGATTGTTTCCATAGAAGACAGAATGTTTTAGTAGGTGAATTGTTTAGTTTATAGTCATTAAGAAAGGCATTCCATTTACTATTCCTCTATCAGTATTACGCAGATATGCCTGCTGAAGAAAGAGAACAGAGGCTGGCTTCCTGCTCAAGACACCGATTTCGCTATATTCCTCCCAACACCCCAGAGAATTTCTGGGAAGTTGGTTTTCCTTCCACTCAGACTTGTATGGAAAGAGGTAAGAGTATATATATTGTAACATTTTAGAATTAATTCTTTAAAACATTGTATGTTCCCAAGTATGTGTATTAATCTTTTTTCTGTGATTCTGCTGTGGGTTGGCTGTTAATTCTGTTACAGAAAAATAAATTCCCAAAGATAAAAGATTTACCTTCATCGCTTCTATTAATTTAATTGTGAACTGACATTGTTTATGATCACTTTAATACAATTATGAATGTATTATCATGGTTTACATTCAGATCTCAAAAAGCAATTTTTCTTTCATCCTGTTACCAAAAAGTCTTAACTGCAAAAGTTAGCAGCAAAGTTACATTGTTAAAAATAGAACATCTTTTAAAAGTCTACTTCTTTGAGTTGTGGACTTTTAGACCTCACTCATCCAGTACTGGATGTTGTTTATAGACCCTATTTTCATTTTTTTTTTTTTTTTTTTTTTTTTTGCGGCACCGGGGATTGAACTCACAACCTTGTGCTTGCCAGGCAGGCACTTAGGACACTGAGCTAGATCCCCAGCCCTGTTTTTGAGACAGGGTCTCACTATGCCATTCAGGCTGGCCTTGAGCTCACTTTGTAGCCCAGGCTGGTCTCGAACTCACAACGATCCGCCTGTCTCAGCCTCCCGAGTGCTGGGATTACAAGCGTGAGCCACCACGCCTGGCTCCTATTTTCATTTTTAAAAAGATGCTTGTTAGATTGTTATATGGCGCTGACATTTAGTGTAATTTAAGAATATGTATAACTTTAAAACTGTTAAAAGGTCATGAGCAGTGAATTTTGTTCTTGCTGTATTACCACCATTATTACTCACTAGCAACACAATTCTAAAAAATATAGTTGTACACGTACCTGGCTTTATATTGTTTTTCTCCCAAAGTTACTTAGATATGTTCTGAAGTCCTCATGTTTGGGGCAGCGTAATCCCATTTCTGCCCTAGCTCAGGCTAAGACTAGCGGTCTGAACATTTTCCATATACTCATGCTACATAACATTTCAGGAAACAATGGGCCACATACACAGTGGTGATTCTGTAGAGTTCGATCTCCCAAATGGGCATGGTGGCACACACATACCTGTAATCCCAGCACACGGAAGCCTGAGGCAGGAGGATCACTTTGAGTTTGAGGCCTGCCTGGGCTCTATAAATGAGTTCAAGGCCAGCCTGTACTATATGGTCTCAGAAAAGAAAAAAGAAAAGAAAAGAGAAGAGGAGGGGAGGGGAAGGGAGGGGAGGGGAGGGGAGAGGAATGTATGAATTCCATCTCCCAGTGAGATTGTAGCTATCTTAATTTGTGTATTTGGGTGATACAATCATGCATAGTAATCAAGATCTAAACTTTAACCATTAGTTTAAATGAAATGAAATGCTCTAGAGCCTTAATACTATACTTTTAACCTTAAAAGAACTATTCAGCTAAGCAGCATCCATTTCACAAACCCTTTATTGTGACTATACTCCAAAGGAACTCACAAGAGCTATTCTCTATAAAGGAACCTCTTTCACTCCAGATTTTATTTTCTACATTACTGCATTCTTAGACCTTTTTACTATTTTGCACATATTAGAAGTATTTGTACAGATACTGCGTTAGGCATTCTCTTTAATAAGAGAATGTACTCTTTATGTTTTAGGGAAATTTTTTAAAAATCCTAAAATGTTAGGGGTAAATATTCACATTAAATTTATGTAATTTATCATATTTTGTGAGTATACTTCAGTGAAGAAGCTATTTTAAAAAAAAAAGCGTAAGAGATGAAATATGTTAGCTAAGCAAAGACTTACCTGAACTTCTTAGTTTTACCATGATTTGTAGACCACTCAGTCTTATCTTGTAGTTAAAAATAGTGAATTTTTTTAAAATGTGATGTTTCCTGAGATGTAACTGGAAAATATAATGTTTATAATATAATTGCCTTTTAGGTTTATGATAGATTTAATTAGTAGCCTACAGATTTCAAGCCTGTAGTTTTAAGTTATAAATAAACATCTAAAAAGTTTACCCACAAGCATTAAATAAATATCAAATTAACACCTAGAACTTTTCAGATTTGCTGTTTTATGCTGTTCTCATTTAAGAGTTCTAATGGCCCAACTATGTGACTACTGTATTTCCCCAAAAGTAAGATTATCTCTTATATTAATTTTAGTTCCAAAAGACACAGTGGGGCTTATTTTCAGAGGATGTCTTATTTTTTCCATGTACAACAACCTACATTTATTCATGTATAACAGTCTATACTTACTCATCTATTCATGACAAAAATCTCCATTTATTCAGATAGTGATGTCATCATCTTCTGTAACATCATCATAACTCTCCAGACCCCAGATTCCAGCCTAAATTTCTTGTGACTCCATTTCCTGTAGAGTTGTTGGCCCCAATCTCTGATGCCCAGCAAGAGAGCTCCCCTTAAATGAACACTTCCTGTCTGTGTAGCCTTCTCATAGCACATTGGCAACACAGCTGTCTGTGATTTTACCCTATGAGTAAGAACTTCTTGCCGGCTAAGCTTCACAAAGTTTTCATTAAATCAAGTATTAACTGAAGACTTGTAAGACAGGAGGCAATAAAAATGAGGACCATTAAGGATGACCATCTATGAATATGCAGCAAAAAAATTATAGGCACCCGAGTGCATTAAGTGTGTCCTTAGCAGCACACAGGGTATTGAATTATGAAGATTCATATTAGCACAACTACATCTGATAATCATCAGATTATGTGCACATTATCATGTGTTGCGTCTGCACTCTGATTAGTCATTAGCAGTTAAGTCTGGAGTTCATCTGTTTATGTAGGCATTTACCTCTCATCCAAAGGCACTCATTTATTTACAGGTGCTTAATTGTAATTTATAGTATAATTTATTTTAAGTATTAATGTCAATATTTAATTATATATATCATTTTATAATTGAATACAGCTGTTATGTATTACAACAACTGTACAAACTGCATCGTCTGACTGATTATCTAAACTAGGGCTTATTTTGGGAGCAGGGCTTATATTTTGAGCATTCTAAAAAATCATGCTAGGGCTTATTTTCCTGTTAGGTTTTATTTTTGGTGAAATACAGTTGTATTAAGGGGGAACCTTCATCATGTCTAGAGAAACTCCAAGTATTTAACTCAGTGATAGCTTTTCTAAAAGATTCAAAGTCTCTGGCAGCTATTACTGTGTTTCCACTTGCCTATTAATAAGTCAGATTAAGTCCCCTTTGACTTGAAAGCTCTCTGTCCAAACCTCACATAAAATCAGACAATCTGGCTAGATTCTATGTTGGTACCATACATTCACAGGGCACAATCCTTCCCTCAAAATTTCATGAGTGGAGACGCCTTGGGAGAGTCCTGACCATCTAGAAAGTGTAGAGGCAGTCGTGTCAAGCAAGGAAACAGCTACCAGAGATAAGCACCTGCAATGTATTGTAGTAATAAAGTTCATGTGTAGCAGTTTGTACAGTCTGTGGGAGGCAGAATAGGAAAGTGCCTAAACGCTGGGTCTGGAATTAGACAGAACTTGGGTAAAGTTCCACCCCTTCCACTTTCCTACCTTTGTGAACTTAGACAAGTTATTCATCTTCTCAGGGTCTCCATTACCTCATCAGTAAGAAGTGTGAGAGTTACCTGAGATGACATACTCAAAGCATTTGATAAGTGTTTGCTGTTTTTATCGTTAATGAGAAAGCATGCCAGGTGTGGGGGCATATGCCTGTAATACCAGCATTCTGAGGTGGGAGGAAGCCAAATTCAGGCCCAGCCTGGACAATTTATTGACTTAGCAAAAAGCCTGTCTCAAAAAACCAGGGGAAAGAGGGTGTTCAGTGAGAAGGCCTAGCCTCAGTCTCAGTCTACAAAAACAAAGGAAGCTGATGCTAAAGAGTAAAATCATTCATCAGTATTACAGCTAAAATTTAGAAGAACTATGTAAATTTTTAAGGCATTAAAGTAAATTTTTACTGGACATATGCTTGAAAGAAATGTATGTTGCAAATACAGTCTTCTAAATTTCTAATTTTTTTTTAAGGTTACATTAAGGAAGGTCTTGACCTTTGTCCTCGTCCAAAAAGACGACAACCTTACAACGCAATGTTTTCTCCAAAAGGCAAGGAGCAGAAGATATAAAGGCTGAAGCAGAAACAGAAGGACAGAGGGCAGTTTTTTCCCTTTTAGTTGTTTATAGTTGAAGTTGGTATTAAACATTGATATTTTTTAATCTTCTGTAAATTGACTTATAAATGTTTTCTATTAAAGATGTTTTTAAATGGCATTTGCCTACCACACAGATAAGTATTTAAAATGTGGATGTGTTTATACTTCCTTGCTGTTGCATCTTTAAAACAATAAGGTGCTTTAATTTTGCACTCTAACTTAAGAGTTGTTTGTTTACTCTTTTTTGGTAATTACAATATTGAAAATATGGTGGTTGTCTGATTTGTTTTTTGCAAATATTTTCTTTTTACTACATTTTCCTTTGATATTTATGGTTAGTAGTGATTTCATGTTAATCATTACAGATTTTCATTCTCTTAATTGTTTGTTCTTTGGTAGGGTACACCAGCATCTGACATTTAAGTCTTTAAAAAGAAAATGTTTAATATTAATACTCTCAACTCTTCAGCTTCTTTCTTTTGTGGGTTGCAATGACTTAGTAAGGTAACAGTATATATCAGTAAACTGCAAAGTAGCGTTATGCCCTAATCTAATCATAATATTGCAACTCTTCTCATGTTCTTTTCATCATACTTTTTTTTCCTGATGCAATTTTCAAACTGAATTTGTGGAGTTCTTCTCTGCC
The DNA here is from genome assembly GCA_004365215.1 of Cuniculus paca. NCBI lineage: Eukaryota > Metazoa > Chordata > Mammalia > Rodentia > Cuniculidae > Cuniculus > Cuniculus paca. The sequence continues at coordinate 8,846 of RJWT010040841.1, forward strand.
CATGTGTTCAAGTGCAGTTGTTTTCTTTCTCTGGGTTGACTAATAGCTTCTAAAATAGATTTATTGATTTAGCAGCTTTCTGTTCCTCAAGGACCAGTGACTAAGTCATTAAGATAACTGACCGTGTGTGTCACCTTTTTAGTGGCATTTTACTTGTGCCTTTTTTGCCTGTTCCTTTAATTCATATCCTGACAGTGTGTGTAAGTAGGAATACAAGAAACCCTGAATGGAATGACTCGTTAAATCTAAGTAATTTTATAGATAAAATCTCAGTTCCTATAATTTCCTTTTTTAGTCTAGTCCTCCTTAGTCTAGTCTTACTGATCAGAGTTCTCTGAGTTCATGTTCTCAGAGAGAGAATAGGAAGAGACTCCATGTATTGGGTGTCTGCTAGATGTCATACCTTACTTTGGCTCTCAATATGATTCTAAATTTTCTACAACCCTATTATGTCTTTTGCTCAGTACTTTTCTTTTCTTCTCAAATTGTTCATCCTGTGTTTGACTTTTGTCCTCATCTGACAGTCAGGTAATCTCAAAAAAAAAAGCAACCATTTATTGGTCACCTGCGATATGCTAACAACGGTTACACTTGCCTCATAGATTTTTCTCTTTCAATCCTCAAGGAATGCTATGCACTTCTTACCACTTAAGAATGTTAAACTGCAGGAAATGGAACAGAAGATTGAACAACAGGGACTTTTTCTTACCTTAGAAGTCTGTAAGTCACCAGATCAAGGATGCTGGTGCAGTTCCGTGATGCCTTCGGGAACCTAGATTTCTCATAGCTTCTTGTTGTTCTATTCTTTGTATGTGACTTTCATGTTTATGGCTCAAAAATAGCTGTATCATCTCTAAAACCATGTCCACATTCCATGCAAGAAGAAGGGAAAAGAAGAAAAATAATGCTGTTTGGGTTTTATCCCCTCAAAAAAGTTTCCTAGAAACCGGAAAGGGTGGCACACACCTGTAATCCCAGCAATGTGGGAGGCTTAAGCAGGAGGATTGCAAATTTGAGCCCAGCCTGGGCAACTTAGGAACCTCTGGTTTCAAAAATAAAAACATTTAAAAAGGAATAGGGATATAGCTCAATGTGAAGGCCCTGGATCTAATTGCCAGTACTGGGAGGGAAAAAAATGTGTCCTAGAAATCCTTACCCTATAGTGTTCCCTACAGTCACTTGCCTACCTCCAATGGCCAGAATTGTCACTCTAATCACTGCTACAGATGAACTTAGAACATGACTGTGCACTTCCAGAATCAGAGCTCATATCCACTATCGTGCAGTGTCTCTGTATGCCAGGGTCTTGAGAGGCACCTGTATTTGAATGGGATACAATCAAATGTGCTATTCCATCCATATACCTTAATAGATTTTGCTTTTTAAAGGGCAGCCTAAGCAGAGATTGTCTACCTGATAGAAGCTTGTCAGCCATCTAATTCATTTATAACTATTATTTCTGTCTTCACTCACCCTATGAGATTGGGTGAACTAGGGCCTCCATTTTTATCTGCTGTCGACTAACTCTCCATTTAAATAGAGTAATGAAATAGACAATAGCGAGTTTGTTTTTTTAGTGCTAAGGATCATGCCCAAGGCCTTATTCATGCTAAGCAAGCACTCAACCACTGAGCTATACCCCTGTGCCAACATCAGCAGTTTTTAAAAACCACTTGATTTGGAAGGGTGCATTTAACATGTTCACGACAGGGCTGTAATTTATGTGTCTCACTCAGGGTGACTTGAACCACCAGTGGTACATGCATGACTGTACCACTTCTGCCACCAGTGTGGTTCATGCCAGCAAGAACACTTTAGATGTAAATGGCAGTTGATGACACGCTGCACTCTCAAACTTTTCTTTTAAAAAATTATGTAAAAGGGCTTTATACATTTGTAAAGTATTTGTAGAATATAGATTGTAGTATTTTCTGTCTACCGTGTGTCAGTCACTGAGTATATATAGTTACATACAGTGTCAAATTGTCTGTAAGCTTTTTATATTGTGCTTTGATTTAGACATGTACAGAACTTACATATCAGCACTTAACATTTAAGTAAATGCTGCCTTTGATAAATAGATACTCTGATTAAACTATCTGAAACCTGAGGTCACCAATGGCAACACTTTAAATGAATTAATTGTAAGTATACAAATATATGTAGAAATCATATGTTTCCTGGATAGTAAAGCCAAATGAAAAAGAAGAATATGCCCTAAGATGTTCATGCAGTGAAAATTTTTTGCAAAGTGCAACTGGAAAGATCACTGCCGACAGGCCCAGTGTATTAATAACTCAATTTAAACTGCACCTGGTGTGTGCGTTTTAAGGTTCATGCAGGGGATTGTTAGGCCCTCTCACACAGACAACTTTGAAAGACTACAAAGATTCCTCGGAAGGTTGTTTTTAATTCACAGTTCATTTACCAAAAAAGAGTAGTGTTATATAAATCTAATAACACAGATAATTTGTTTGTGTAACACTTATTAAGTGCTTTATCTCTAACGTCTAAGGTCAGTATCAGGCAAAATTTGAAGGATTTTCTGCAGAAGAGTAAGCTTTTAAAGAAACGTACACATGAGGATCTTCCAGCCTTTTCTCTAGCATCTTAACAAGCATGAAGTTAATTTTGAAAAATACTACAGAAATAAACATTTGAATTCTACCATTTAGTTGTCTAGTCTCAACATCACAGTTTAAGAGACATCTTTTTTCTGTGTTAATGCTATAATAACAGTTCCTTAGTAAACAGTAGTGTCCTTATACTTGAGTTCTTCAGCATGTACTCAAGTAAAGAAATGATGAAGCAGTTATCTGCTAGCATGCCAGCAGAGGCCAGAAGAGAGCTGTTTTTAGAAAATTCATCAGTTGGAGACTACAGGATTGAGCAAGATAAAATTTCTAGGCCAGCTATGGTGACATGCTCCTTTAATCCCAGCAGTTGAGAGGCGGGCAGAAGGGTCAAAAGTTCAAGGCTAGCATGGGCTGCTTACTGAGATCCTGTCTGGAAAAACATCAAAACAAAAAAATTTTTCTGGGGTAAATAATACATGAATTGGGTACCTTCGACACAATAATGAAAGCTCATTAGGACCAAAAAGAGCTTTCAGCATAGCTATTATTGGAATAAAATTTTAAAAGCAAGAATTTATGGTCTTTAGATTTTTTTAAAAATCAACAGACATTGTGTACCTGCCATGTGCTGGGCATTTTGGGATTCAAGATTTGTGAGGTTCTATAGACCTAGTGGGAGAAGAGATGTAGACACAAAAAAATGCCTGAGAGATTAAAGAATGAGGCAGAGTGCAGAAGAAATCTTAAGGGTGACTAAAACCCAAACTGCCTTATGATGAGTTAACCTAGAAAAACAGGAAGAAACAAGGCCAGGGAAGTTGGGAGACCTGAATGTAGAAATGCTAAGACTCAGGAGGGACCTCAGTGATAACATAGTTCTCACTTCTCCCTTTATAATGAGTGAACAGAAGCCGAAAATGTGATTGCCAAGGTCAGATGGAGCTGGAGTGTAGTGCATCTGGAACCTACAGTTTGGTTTTGGTTCGTTGGTTTGTTTTGGGC
>RJWT010040842.1:0-12429 GCA_004365215.1 Cuniculus paca
AGAAAAGCCAAGTTCATATCAGGAAAACCAAAGTGACACACTTCTCCAGGTGATTGAACAGCACACCATCTTCCCCTCTGGAACCAGGAAGCAGCAGAGTAAACACCAGAGCTCCCCCAAAGTGAACTGTAGTCATTCTCAGGAACAACAAGGTCCCGAGCTCCTCTGATGATGAGAACAGCCAAGTTCATATCAGGAAAGAAGCTCATCAAGCTCCTCCAGGAGAACCCACAGCAACAGAGCACCAACACCACCACTTCTTCCTTCCAGGCCTCCTTTTTATGTTGGCTACGGTCCTCAAGTGGGCCATCTGTGCCCAGCTCTATGCTGATTCAGTTCATCTGGGTGTTCCAAGTTGACCACCAGTTGTCAATCCACCACAAAATGAAAACTTCTAATTTGCTAGAAGCAAAGATTTGGTGATCAGTAAATAAAATGTATAATTGGTATATGAAACTGCTTTTTAAATTGAAAGAAGTTTGTTAATTTTGGTAGTTGGATGGGTTTATAAGCATATTTGGTCAACTTTAATAGAATGCAATTTAAGTGAGGTCAACTTTCATTTCAATAGAAAGCTATTAAAATGATGATCTTATGTAAAACAACATGGTATAAAATATGCATCTAATTATGATAGGACTCATCATTGATATTGAGAAGCACTGAAATTGTGTTATTCATGCACTTATGCACTGGTCTCCAGACAGGTCCCTGGGGGCTTGTTTTCCAAAGCTCTTCCTGTGGGTGGGAGTCTGGGGCTGTCCTCTTCGGGGTCTGGGGCTGGGTAAGGCTCAGCAGTGGTGCCTTCTTCATCCTGCGGCCTCTCTCTCTCTGGGTGCACCATGAGATTAATACTCTGTGTGAGGGAGCACTTGACCTTGCTCATATCATGGAGATGCTGTTAGACTGTGCAGCTGGGCCATTATTAGCTCAGCTTTCTCCAGCTGGTACTCAGCACAACAAGAGGATGGCAAGGCCAGAGGGGGCGAGCTCGCGCTTGGTTTCCTTTGAACGAACACGCAATCAGCTCCTAAATGGCGGTCCTCTACAATTAAGCATTTTGCAAGGGAACCTTGCATTAAGGGAAAAAAAAATGAAAAAGATTCACATGGAATAAAGCAGGCTTCTCCAGCTGAGTGGTGCCCAGTCTTCTACTTCGGGACCAAAGTTTTGCCAGGAGGATCCCAAGTATTCCCAGGGGGTTGGAAGTTGGGTATAGTTAGCTGGAGATCACCTTTTGCTTAGTACCCTAACAACATGTCATGAGCTTCTTAGGTTAGTTATGATATTGCTTACATAAGGTGTCAAATGTTTAATATTGACTTCTTAGTTTTCCATGTTTTCCCCTTAGGCAAAGATCATTTCTTTTTAGTTCCATGATGTTGCAGAAAAACAAAAACTTTGCACTGTTTTGCAGTCTCTTCTGTGGCCTCCATTAATTTCCCTGCCAGAAGTTACACTCTGACAGTAAGATAAGAATCACATCAAGCTGAGACCCCATTTTCCTAGGGTCTCCCCTGCTGTTTGAAGCACTATTTTACTGTGGTTCTGATTTGGCAGTTCACCCCACACAAAAGCGTGGTGGAGACCTTACATGGTAAATTCCTTGTTGGCACAAGGTAAAAAATCTGTACTGATATGAGACAGCCAGCTAACTCCCTGACCCCAACCCCACCCTAAACAACACTGTTTCCTTTCCACAAGGGCCCTCTGTGTGTGTCTGTTCTAGAGACAGAACTCATGACCTGCATCCAGAGTGGCACTCACAACTCAGGGTTCATACTGGTGTCGGCTGGGCGGCTTCAACACAGAGTGGTCATGGCCTCATTCCTCAGAGCTGCAGACCCACTTGGGGTCAGTGATATCTGAGTGCTGATATTTGTCAGCAGGAGACCCTAGTATGCAGCCAGAGGTGAGAGCTGAGAAGCAAATTGTGTGTGCATGCGTGTGTGTGCATGTGTGTGTGTGTTTCTGGGAGCCAGCAGGTGATAGCACACCTTTGCGTGCATCTGTGGATGGAAGGAAGAGCTGCCATGCCTTCTGGTGTCCCCATCATGCGTCAGAGGAGGGTCCCTGGCAGGATGAAGGTGGGACTGGTGTGCCTCTCCCAGGCGGCTCTAGTGGCAGGCACCCTGGGTTCACAGGAAAGGGTGCCCTGTACTGTGTGGCCTCTCAGCCCCTCTGAGAATTTGTGCCATTTTGGTGTTGGAGCACTGTCCACCAGTGCCCCCAATGCCTCGCTGGCCCAAGAGCCCTCACCTGTCAGTAGGAAGGTGTTTTGGTTACTTTTTTGTTGTTATTGAGACAAACACCTGACACCCAAAGTTAGGGAAGAAAAGGTTTATTTAGCTTACAGTTTCTGTGGACTTCAGTCCATAATCAGCTGACTCCAAGGCAAGGTGGCATGGTACTGGGGCAACACTTTAAGGCAGCAGCCAGAGCAAAAGGGGGCAGCCGTTCATGGCAGCTGTAAGCGGCAAGAGCAAAACTGCACCAAAGAGGAAAACACGCCCCCATTCCAACCTTACATTGTATGTCGGCTCCACCCCTGGGTGGGTGCAGAACTCACACCGCCAATCCCAGTGCTATGCAACAAATCAATTATAAATACTAGATTTAGCCACTTCTGTGACTACATGAGGATTGGGGGGGCCATCTATATACAAACCATAACATTTCACCCCTGGCCCCCCAAAGACTCATGTATGTCCCTTATATAAAAGGCATTTAGTCCATCTCTAAGACTTGCCAAAGTCTTAACAGTTTCAGCATTGCTGAAAAGTCTAAGTGCCAAGTCTCCCCTAAGATCTAAGGCAAACTCTTAGTTATAAGCCTCTGTATAAATGAAAACAAAGTTAAACACTTCCAACATATAATGGCACAAGATAGATATTACCATTTTAAAAGTTACAAATGGGGGAATACAAAGCATTGGAACCAAAGTAAGTCTAAAATCCAGCGGGGCAAATGTTACGTCCTGTAGCTGTCCGTCTAGCATCTGAAGCAATTTGTGGCAAATTGTGAGCTCTAAATGGCTTGTGTGGTTTTACCCCTATGGCACTTCTAGTGGTCATCAATCTCATGGCATCTCTCTTGTGTTGGCTTTGTTTCTCTATTGTAGCTTTCCTTAGATGATCTACACTGTTGGCTTTTTTAAACTTCTGGGGTCTCCACTTTGGATTTACACTCATAGATTTACACATTGCCCTCTCAGGGGCACACTGCTTGGCCTCCCAGGCCCTCTGGAATCAGGGTGGAAGCCTCTTTAACCTCAGAACTCGTGCATTCTCTATGTGCCTAAAACCAGCGCCACGTGGATGCTGCTAAGATCTGCTGCCAGCTGGAGCAGTAGCCAGGCTTTCTTTTTTGGGGGCCATAGGGGTTGAGCACCTGGATTGCTGGGCACTCAGAACTTGACTGTGAGGAACAGATTCTCTATGTCGCCATTTTGGAATCTCGCATGGCCTCCGCCGCCATTCCGGAATGTGGCACTCTGCAGCTTTCTCCCCCGGGGGAAGTTTTCCACTTTTGTATCTTTAAGGCTGTAAAGGGTGGAGACCCGTTGCCTCTTCCTGTGATGCCTGTAGGCCATCTTTTGTATTCTGTTTCTTTTCAGCAATCGAGGTTTTAGCTCTATCTTTACAGTCCACAGCTTTCCGACCAAACTGGTATTTTAAATCACCCTGCTGGGCTCCTCGTTCTTGATTTCCAATATAAATCTGGCTAAAAGCTGCCAACAATAGCCATGCCACTGTCTTAACATTTGACTGCATTGAAATTTCCTTTGCCAGATTAATCAGGCCACCGCCCTTAATCTCAGTCTCAGGCAAAGTCTCTGGACACGAGCAGAATGCAGACAAACTTTCTGCCAAGCCATAGCACACATCGAGTGGAGTCCAACACCCAGTGCAGTCCTTCTTCCCAGCAGAAACCTCCCAAGCCTTGTCTTTATGGGCAGGCTTTCTATCAGCCTCCTGGTCTCCTGAGCTCTGACCAGAATCTCCCCCACAGAACAGCCTAAGCTGGTCCAGGGCTTCTCTTTTAGGCGACATCTCCAAACCTTTCTAAACTCTTCCCACAAGCCATTCCCAAAGGCTCTTGAACCACATGGTCAGGTATAGTCACAGCAACGGCCCCACTCCCAGTACCAAATTCTGTTTTGGCTACTTTTTCTTTCACTGTTGAGACAAACACCTGACACCCAAAGTTAGGGAAGAAAAGGTTTATTTAGCTTACAGTTCCTGGGGATTTCAGTCTATAATCAGTTGGCTCCAAGGCAAGGTGGCATGGTACTGGGGCAACACTTCAAGGCAGCATCCAGAGTTAAAAGGGGGCAGCTGTTCATGGCAGCTGCAAGTGGCAAGAGCAAACCGCGCCAAAGAGCAAAAACACGCCCCATTCCGATCTTGTAGTGTATGTCGGCTCCACCCCTGGGTGGGTGCAGAACTCACCCTGCCAATCCCAGTGCTACACAATGACTCAATCATAAATACTAGATTTAGCGACTTCTGTGACTACATGAGGACTGGGGGGCCATCTATATACAAACTGTAACAGAAGGGGAGAGTCTGGGGGGCTGCTGCGGTCAGTCCACTGCACTCAAACGTTGACCAGTTGACTTCCTCCCCTTCATCTACTCCAGTGTGGTGTTCAGGATGCAGAAGCTGCCCCCACTCAGGAGGCTGGTATGGGTGAATCTGCGGGGCTAGGGTGTCAGTGACGTGCAGCCCCCGAGGGCAGAGGCTTTGCATCAGAAAGGCTCTCAAACCTCCACCTTACTCTCTCTAATCCTTTATTTTTTTTCTTTAATTTATTTTGAGACAAAATTTCTGTAAGTTGCTCAGACTGGCCTAGAATTGGTGAGCCTCCTGCCTCGGCCTTGGCTGTAGCTGGAATTATGGATAGGCAGCCTTCATTGACAGGGCTGTCCCCAGAATGTGGATCTCAGAGATTGGCAGGCTGAGCCTGTGGGCCACATCTGGCCCTGTTCACTTGTCAGTGAAATTTCCTGGGAGGCAGCAGCATCCAGCATCACTGCCAGGGTGTCTTGGGGACCGTGCCCCACAGCCCCTTGGCTGCTCATTGTCTTGCCCTGTACAGAGAAGGATGTCAAACAGCTGGCATTGTTGGTCACAGCTGCCACAAACAGCAGACCAAGAATTGGCCAGCATCATCTCTTAACTGGATGGGCAGACGTGGTAATGGACTTGTGTAATCCCTGCACCCTGATAGGCCAAGGCAGGAGGATTGTAAATTTTAACCCACCCTGTACAATTTAGTGACTTAACAAGGCCTTGTCTCAAAACAAAAAGTAAAGGACCGGGGACATAGGTTAAGGGGAAGGCCCTGCATTCAATCCCTAGCACACAAAAAAAGGTTAACCAAAAATTTATTAACGATATCAATGTGGCCGTTGTGCCCCGCACAAAGCTTAGCTATACTTTGTATGATTTTGTGCAGGTCTGCATCATAACAACCAGCTTCGCTCAGGCTGGTCAGAAGAGCAAAGTGTTCTTTTAGACCTGAAGAGAAACATCATGACCTTCTTACTGGGGAAACTCACCTTTCATCTGGGTTTCAGTCTGTGTGGGTTCCAGGAGTGGGGTTGTTATAAGCCTGAAATATCATGAGCTCACAGGCACATTTCTGTGTTTAGCAAGAGTTGGGGGAGGAGTCAGGAGGATAGGAAATAAGGACAGAGTAGTAATGAGAACATGGGATGGTGAGTAGCTCTGGGCAAGAAGATGATCTGGCATGCACTCATATGCTGCACGATGATCTCGTGATCGGTCTCCCCTCCCCTAGTCCTGTGAGAGAGACTATCTGGGTATATTTCCAAGAGTATTTTCATTGCTAAGAGCAGGAGAAATTTGTATTTCAGCTTTGTTCAAATAATTTATAACATCCTATGATCGGATATTGTCCTTATAACTACTACATTGGCAGCTTCAAGCCTTTACATTTTCATTTAACAATATAAATGTCACTAAGTGTGCCAATAAATACTGACAAAGCTCTGAAAAGGTCAGATTGATTCTATAACTCACACACCTGTCCGATTCTAATGGCTTTTCAGGATTCTCCATGAACACTATAGAATAAACAGTTTCCCATGAGGACGCTTCCATTTCTCTTACATGTGCATATTTCCTCATAAAACCTAAGCTAACAAAGTGATTTACTGGGGTCTTGTTAACACGGCATGTGGTGTGGCTCAGCTTGCCTGCCCTGCGTGTGTAACTGAAGCTGTGTCTTAGGTGCTGAGTCATCACAGCAGGCAACACGTGTGCACAGGCGTACTCAGGTGCCTCCAAGTGCAGTTGTTCCATGAAGGCTCATGTACACGTGCTCTGTGTACTCTTTCCTGGACAAAGATCAGGCTTTATGGGAAACAGGAACCTGCAGTGTGAGCTGTGGGCTTTGAGGGACACACAGGTCAAGGTCCATATTTTTCCACAAAGATCCTGCTATATCAATGCCCTCCCTCTGTCCACCCTAAGTGGAAACCCAATTTGCATCTCTCCCTGTTTGTAAGTGTGGCCTTGTTTTGAACCCTTGGCAACCCGTGGGCTCATGTGCAGTCCTGCTGTCCAGGGCCTGGATCCTTCCATCCCCTGTGTGCAGATCGCCATGTGGACCCTGTCCTCTCTCCACTCCCCAAGACCCCCTCTGATGTCAGGCAGGGAACCCCATTGCCTCAATATGACCTGCAGCTTCCCCTTTTCTAGCTCTGAAGTTCTGATCCAGCTGTCTTCCCCAGCCTGCTGGACCTTGGTTCTGCCTCTTTCCTTTCCCAGGGCTATGGTTTAGGATTTATCTTTATGATAAAACTTAGCTACTGTTTCATTTCCATGCTGGCGTGGAAATGCTCCTTCCTCCCTGTGCTTGGACAATTTCACTTCATTCTTAGGCTCCCATCTCAGTTTTTCATCACAAACCTCTTTTGGAGCCTTCCTTTCTCTGGAGACAGCTCTTTTCCTTTTCTTGGCTGTGGGGCATCGTCTTCATGCCACACTCAGTGTCTCTTATGTCTGACCGAGGGCAGGAGAGCTGGAGCACTGACCTTTGTGTCCCGTGTCCAACTCTGAGTCCCCATGTCCAGCAGTGTGTGGAACAACCTGGAAGGCTCTGGAGGTTGTTGAATAAATGCAGGAAACCTTGGAACTCTGTGATGAGGTCCAATGGTCTCCACAGAACACAGCTCAAGTCCCTCGGTCCCCACAGACCTGTGTGTCCCTCAAAGCCCACAGATCAATCTGCAGGCTCTTATTTGCCATAACTTGTAACATGTGACAGTGCAAATCGTGGCTTTCTCTCACCTAAGATCACAAAGAACAGAGGAATCAGTGATGAGCATGCCGTACTCTTGGTAGAACTTTAGCAAATACATTTTAAAACCTAAGCATCCTATAGTTGGATAATTTTACTTACTAAATTTCTTTAAAATTTAAGAATTCATTAATGTTCTCAAGCATATTTTCAGGATACATTAAATGGTGATTTGTTTGGTAGCAAGTTCCCATCCATGGTCTTCTGCATTTTCATATATGCAGATGAGGGTTAAGGTGGACACTCTGTGTTAAGTCTATCAAAGAACAAGAAATTAGAGGTGAATGATTATGGAATTGCAATCCTCATTTACCTATGGACTTTATGCAAGTTAGCGCCAATCAGGAAAACCACTTTCCCAGTTTAGTGCCTGAGTTGTATCTGGCAGGAGACAATTCCTCATGAATCAGAACCAAGAGCAACCCCAGGACTGAGACCTGCAGTGATCAGACAAAGCCCCTGTGGGTTTGTAATCCTTCATTGGCCCAATTCAGTGCATTTGTGTTCTCTGGGAACTATGTCCTTGAAACATTTTTGTTTCAATGGCCAATTGAAACAAAATGTTTGGCCAATAAATGCTTTTGAAACCTTTATGCAGAAAGCGTGGCATCTTTGGAGTGAGGGCTAAAGTATTTAGTAAATTATGGCCTTCAAATCTACCTGATTTACTATGTGCTTGTATTTTATAGATACCGTATATGAAAACCAACTACTTTTGCAGTCCCAGTTGTTAAGTACATTTATTTCTTCTCTACAAGACTTACTAAATGAAACTGTGTAACATACTTTTAAAACTATCACCCTATTGATTTAAATCCAGCTCTTCCAAACCATAAAAATAGCTATACATGATGCAGCATACTGTATTAATAAAAGTCTATGTAAATAAATGATAGCATTAATAATTAGAGCTTTTGAATGGCACCTCAAAGGCATTATGTGATTTTGTGAATGCGATTAGTGATTTACCTGGATGTAAAAACCTCAGGATTCAACCTGAAGAAGAGCAGAAAGGCTCGCGTACTCTACAGAAAACCCAGTCTAACACTGGTCTGCATTAGTACCTGAAGATCTTGTGTCGACTGATTCTTGTAGAGTTCCAGCTTCTTATGTCAGCACATCCACGTCTCACATGAGCCTTAAGATAGGAAATATTTTATTTTCATTTCTGACTAGAGACTAAGCACTCCAAGACAGTGGAGTAAGTGGCATTGCCTACATTTTAACCCAACAATTTAGCTCGAAGCACTGAGTTTTTAAACGTGGTGATATATTATTTTCCTTTGTTACTATTTATATTAAAAATTCTTATAGAAAGTAGTCACTTATGTCAATGTTTAAGAAATATTTTTAGGATTTGTATAAACTCAGCCAAATAAACATGAGTATAGAAATGTGCATGGATCAAACATGTAGAGCTGGAGATTTTCCTAAAGTAGAAGTTTGTGAAGCTTCGTGGTCAAGAAATTTTCCCAGAAACTCTCAGCTGTGCTCTTCAAATCATGAATCTTAACACAAGGGCAGCCGTTCTGCTAGCAGTAACAGCATCAATCAGTTGTGCCTATTTTGACAAATTACAGAAGTAATCTCTAAATAGAATGACAAGCTTTGTACTGGTCTACTCTGAGCTTGCTTCACAGTTAGCGTTCTCCCATTCACCCGAGCGCTGTGTACACTTGAGTTGTGGTCCTTTTCCTTGCTGTACTTTATTTTGCAACTCAGCCACAGTTTATTTATACTATGGATGCACTTGCATAATTTCTGGTTTGTGGTCATTACAAATGGTGCCACTGTAGACATTGAGGACTTGGTCTTGGTCTTGAGCGAATTCGTGTTATTTGTGGTACATGCCTGGAAACAGTATTGCCTATAAGACAATGTGCCCCTCTTGTGGACAGAGTATAATGGGTTTTCAGACTAATTCTAATTACAACACCATAGCAATGCATGACATGCCCAGGTGTCCTGCAATCACACCAATACTGGATATGCTCCCATCCGCTTTGTAAAACACGCCTTTTAGAGAAGATGTAGTACTCTTTAATTGTGGAAGTTTCATCTAATGTCTTCCAGTGACTGAAACCTTGAGTATTCTGTGTGCATGTGTATTATAACTGACCATCTCAGGATGTGCTCTGCAAAGAGTCAGTTCAGGACCATTGCCTTTTGATATTCTGGCATTATCCCTCTCTTACGCGTTTGTACGCTGTCTTTACACATCCTGTATGCAAGTCTTATATTTAAATCTTGCAGGTTATCAGTTTTGATGACCTGCCCTTCCCTCTGGCTAATGCTCTGAGTAGAATTTTAAATTTAACGTGTCTAGACTACTGATATTTTTCTTTTATTGTGAGTAACATTTGTGTTTTGATGAAAAAACAATCTTCTAATCTGTTTATAATGTTCTTTGATGACTGGTTCAAAGAAATGTTGTGTTTTATCTTTGATTTATTATAAGCCCTGGGTAAATTGTAAAGACTCTGGGTAAATTTTTTACATTTGAACCTACAATTAAGAAGCTGATTTGTGCAGGACCCAATCTGATATGCTCCTTTTCCAAATACTGACGTATGTATGTCTGTTTCTTGCCTCTTTAGTCCCTGCTGATGAGCTGTCTGTCCACTCACTGCTTATGGACTTAACTACTGAATTTCTAGCATACAGCACGGTGACAGATAACTTAAGGCCTCAGCTTTGTTTACCTACAAAGTTGCTCTTTATTTATTGATATACTACAATTTCTCTATTTCTACAGAAATTTTAGAATCTTTTTTAGAAATTTTAGAATTTGCTTCTGAGTTTTTTTTTCAAATAAACAAAGCCCCATTGAGATTAGAGTTGAGATTGGACAGTGTCTAAATGTTAATGTGCAGAATATTATCATTTTTATGATGTCGTGTCTTCTAATGTATGAACATGTGACACATATCTGCATTTCTTCAGATCTAAAATTTTACTTTATGATATTTTCATATTTACTATGTTAAGTTCTTATATATCACTCCTTAAATTTATTCAGAGGATTTTAGGATTTTCCTGAAATTTTAGATCATGGTAAACACCAGTAATCCCAGCATTCCACAGGCTGAGGCAGAAGGATGGTGAATTTGAGGCCAACTGAACCACACAGCAACATCCAGGCCAGCCTGGACTGCTCAGTAAGACTTTGTCTCAAAAACACAAACAAAACAAAAGAGTGAAGAAAACAAGCAAAACATCTAGCTTCTTTTTAAATTTTTAATTTCTTGTGTGTTATTGGTACTGAAAAATGCAACTGGCTCTTCTTTATGTAGATTTTACAACTGATATCATACTTTCTGCATAATATCATATTGATTATTAATGGTCTATAAAGGACTATAAAAAGTTACATTGTAACACAAATGTGCTAAAACCAGTCGTTGAATTGTTGTTAAGTTTGTTGGAACTTACCACCCACTGTTGCAATAATTTGGACGTGGTTTGTCCCCTCCACATTCCCACTTGCAAGTGTGGTCCTTCCTGTGGTGACCAGAGGTGACGGGCTATTCAGAGCTGAGGTCTGGTGCAAGGTGCTGAGCTCATAGGGCCTGGTCCTCATGGAAGCCACTGGAACTGCCCTCCTCACTTCATAAATCACTCACCCTCGAATATTACAGCAGCACAAAACTAAGACCGTCATCTAAGAGAAAAATATGTCTTCATGGGATATATTTTTTAAAAATACTTGCATAGCTATATTCAAGACCTGTTCTCCCATAGAAGGAACTGAAGCTGAGGATTTGGGAAATATGTAAGCACAGATTTTTTCCTCCTTAGATTCACATCAAAGATTGAGAAGCTTAAGTGTCCCAGACTTCAAAGGCTTAATCAGAAATATAGAGAAGCTGCCCTCTGTAAGTGGGCTCTTTTCAGCCAACTTCGGGTTGAAAATATTGGCATGGAGGAGATGAAGGAATTGCATCTGCAATGCATATATTTGGACTTTTTTTCTTATATGAAACTGTTTAGGGGATAAACTATTAATAAGCTATTTGCAAGTCATGTACATCAGGTTATTGAGAAAGTCAACTGGATTGGCGGGGCACTGCCCAGCAGATTACTCAGCCACGTTCTGGGTGTGCCGGGGTGGTCATGGAGGTGAGACCTTGGGTACCATAACTAGTCCTGGCCCCTTCCTGTCTGGGCTGTCCTTGCTCTGCTTCCAGCCACCATGAAGTGAGCATCTTTGCTCTGCCATGCCTTTCCACCATGATGGATTTACCTTGGGGCCAGCTACCCATCAACCAAATTCTCTAAAACCATGAGCCAAATAAACCATATTTTTTCTTTAAATTGTGGATGTGGAGTTTTCGTTTCCCTCAGTGGGAAAGCTGACTAATACAGTGAGGTACCACGAGTAATCTACAGAGGATCAAAAGCATATGGGAGGCTGTGCGTAGGTTGCACACCAACAGTGTGCCATTTTATACAAGGCCTTGAGTGTCCATGCATTTCCATGTCTGTGCAGCACTGGAACCAGTCTCCCACATATGCCCCATGTAGAGAGCTGCATTTCTCTTCTGGAAAAAACCTGGTTACATACAATCGTAGAAGTATTTAGTGAAATCACTTTTCATGTGTAACTTGGGGGAATCCAGTTTTACCTGCAACTATAAGCAAATCAAGCCAAGCATATATATTGAGAATTAAAATGTATACTGACCTCAATCAAAACTCATCCCTAACTGTGTTTCAGTGACATTGCAGGGTTCATTGTGTGGCAAACTGTCATAGCAATTGCTGTCAACACTTCAAAAGAACTAGGAGTCAGTGTTTTGGGGAGGAGATCGGAAGACTAAACAGGGGTATATTGGGCAAGAGGACTTGATTTTGCAGGCAGCTTAAGAGAAGGTAATTGCTGTAGAATTACACTTCAAATGACTTTTCTCTACCTGCTCCTTTCAGTGAATTCTATGCCCCGTTTCCCATGTACCATGATGAAATGTGTTAGAAGTCATAGTGGAATCTCATAGCAATTGAGGAATTCAATGACATACTTGTTAGTTAGGCAGTCATAATTTTTAAAAACATTTTTTATATTCTTGCAGGATTTATACTTTTAAAACCTTCACACACACG
>RJWT010040843.1:0-12429 GCA_004365215.1 Cuniculus paca
TCAGCGGTCTAAGTGCCTGCCCGGGTGCAAGGTCATGAGTTCAATCCCTGGTGCCGCAAAAAAAAAAAAAAAAAAAGAGTCTACCTATTTTGTCTTCCAGCAGATTGTTTCTGTTTTATTGTTTTGATTTTGATCCATTTTGATTTTAGTTTAGTGCATGGCAAGAAATACGGATTTATATTCAACTTTTGGCATTTGGATAACTAGTTTTTCCGGCAGCATTTGTTAGAGTCTGTATTTTTTTCTAGCAAAGGAATTTGGACCCTTTTCAAAAATTAATACATCTGAGTATGTCTAGATTTGTTTGTTTCTTTTTTTTTTTCAATAGCATACTGCTTTTAGCACTGTAGCTTTGTAGCACAACTTGAAATCCTAGATTGTGATGCTTCATGTCTTGCCCTGGTTGGCCAGAATTTCTCTTACAATTCATTCTAATTCCCTTCTGGTTCCATATGAATTTTACCATTGCTTTCTCCAGTTGTGAGGTATGCTATTCATATTTCGGTTGGGATTGCATTACATCTATATAACGGTTTTTAAGTATGGCCATTTTTTACTATATTCCTTTCTATCAAGGAACCAGGGAAATCCTTCCATTTTCTGATATCCTCTTCAATCCTCTTTTCAGGGTACTATGCTTTTAACCGAAGTTTTCATATAGTTTTTCTGGTTAGATTAATTCCAAAGTATTTAATTTTTCTGATGCTATTTTTGAAAGATATTATTTCCCTAACTTTTCTCTCATTGAATTTGTTATTGGTGTACAGAAACACTAATGATTTTTGAGCATCCACTTTGTATCCTCCCACAGTACTGAATTTGAATATTAGTTCTAGAAGTCTTTTGGTGGAGTTTGGGATCTCCTAAATGAAGGATTATGTCATCAGCAAATAATGATAGTTTAACTTCTTCCTATCCTATCTATATCCATTTAACTTTTTTCTCTTGTCTTATTTCTATGACTAATGTTTCAAGAACTATATTAAACAAAAGTGGTGATAATGAACTTCCTTGTTTTTTTCCTGGCTTTAGAAGGAAAATTTTTTAGCTTTTCTTCATGTAGTATGCTGCTGGCAGTTCGTTTGTCATAAATGGCTTTAATCAAATTGAGTTAAACACCTTCTATTCCTATTTTCTTCATTGTTTTTACTTTGCATTGATGTTAGATGTTGTCAAATGCTTTTTCTCTATTGATATAATCATGTGATTTGTATCCTTGCTTATTTTTTCATGGTGTACTACATTTACTGATGTGCATGTGTCGAATCATCCCTGCATCCATGGAATGAATCCTTCTTGGTCTTGGAGTATGATATTTTTTTATTGTATGCTACATTCTGTTTGCCAGTGTCTTATTGAGGATTTTTGCATTCGTATTCATTAAAGAGAACCTGTAGTTCTCTTTTTCAGTCCTTTTCTGTTTTTGAAACCAGACTTATGCTTTCTTCTATGAATGATCTTGGTAGTGCTGTTTCACCTTCAGCTTCATTATACTTTTTGAGGGGTACTGCCATTAGATGTTCTCTAAAGTTCTTCTAAAATTTTGTGGTGAATCCAGTTGGACCTGAGCTTTTCTTGCTTGGTAGGTATTTTATTTTTTATTTTTTATTATGTCTTCTGTTTCACCTACTAATACTGGCTTTTTTGGGTTTTTCTATCTTCTTGTTTCAGCTTTGATAGTTCACATGTATCTAGGAATTTATTGACCTTGTCTGAATTTTTTATTTTATTAAAATATAGCTTATCAAAGTAGTTGCTGATAGTCTTTTGATTTCAGCATAATCCATTGTGATTTCAATGTTTTCATTTCCAATTGCACGGATTTGGGTCTTTTATTTTCTTACATTGGTAAGACTAGATAATTTTGTTTAATCTTTCAAAGAACTAACTCTTCAACTCATAGTTTTTTTAACTCTCAGTTTCATTAATTTATGCCCTGATCTTTATAATTTCCTTCCACGTAATAACTTTATGTTTGGATTGATTTTGTTTTTCTAGGAGCTTGAGGTACATCATTAGTTTATTTAATTAAGCTTGATCTGATTTTTTGTTGTGGAAATTCACTGCTCTGAAATTCTCTCTTACAATTGCTTTCATTGTGTCTCATATGTTCTGGTATGTCATACTGGCATTATTATTTCATTGTAGAAACTGTCTAATTTCTTCTTTAATTTCATCTGTGACTCATTGATTAATCAAGAGAATTGCTTAATTTTCACATGTTTGCGTAGTTTATGTGGTCTCTTTTGTCATTGATTCCTAGTTTTATTACACAATGATCTGATAATATGCATGGGATTATTTTGATTATTTTCTGTCTACTTAATGATGTTTTATTGGCTATTATTTATTCTGCAGAAATATTATTAATTATTGGCTATTATTCTATTTCGGAGAAAGACCCATGTGCTGCTGAGAAGAACATATATTCTGTTATGGATGGAACACTTTGTTGGTGGCTATTAAGTCTATTTGTTTGAAGGTTTTCTTTAATTCTGATATTTCTTCTCTAATTTTTGTTGATAGTTGCTCTGTCGGTACATTTCTACAGTGGGATATTGAGGTCCCCTGTTACTACTACTGTATTATTGTTTATCTTATTCTTCATATCCAATAGTAGAAAGTATTTGCTTTATGAAGCTGGGTGTGCTGATATTTGGTGCATATATGGTTAAATTTGTTAGCTCTTCTTGGTGAACTGTTTCCTTGACTAGTATGTAGTGACCTCCATTGTCTCCTCTGATCTGCCTTAGCCTGAAATCACTTTGTGTGAAATTAGGACAATAACTGCTGCTTTTTTCAGGGTTCTTGTTGTATGGAATATTGTTTTTTAGTCACATGATTTTTAATTTGTAAATATCTTTTTAAATTAAATATGTTTCAGGGGCCGGGGGTCTAGCTCAGTGGTCTAAGCGCCTGCCCGGCAAGCACAAGGTCATGAGTTCAATTCCTGGTGCTGCAAAAAAAAAAAAAAAAATATATATATATATATATATATATAAATTAAATATGTTTCTTGTGTGCTGCACATTGTTGAGTTTTCTTTCTTGACCCATACTGCCAACATGTGTCTTTTGATTGAGAAATTGAGACAATTCACATTGAGAGTCATTACTGAGACATACTGATTTATTTCTGTCATTGTATTACTTTTCTGTTGTTGATTTTCTCATTTTCACTCTTTTGCTTAGCTGCTTGTCCCACCAAGTCTATTCATTCTTTTTTGCTTACTAATATAGTTGGCTTAATTTTCTCTTTCTGTGATATCCCTGAGAATTTTTTGTAGTGTTGGTTTGGTGGTCACAAATTTCTTGAGGCACTCCATGTCATAGAAATACCTCATTTCTCAATCAGTTTTAAAGAAAAGTTTTTCAGTATGTGCAAGTCGAATTTGGACGTTGTTATATTTCAAGGTTTTCCCACACTGCTCTTAACTCCTGCCCTTTGCCCATGGTGTTTTCCTAAGTCTCCCATTCCTAGTTGCTCCTGTTGGCTTCTCTTTCTCCTAGGTGAAACTTAGCCTGAGAACCCAAAGCCCTGATGAGACTGAACTGTTCACTTGTCACAGCAGTAAGTGCAGAGTGTATGAGTGCATCCTGTGTGAAGCTTATGATGTAGAAATGAGGACTTGGTGTCTCATTTGAACTTCTTTTTCCCAGGTAGGGGATGGGGTTGCCAAAAAGATGGGAGGAAAAAGAGAAGAAAGTAAATTCTCAGGGCTTTGAGAGGACTCCAGTGCAATGCTCTGTGATGCATTTTCTCCCTTCCAAAGTGGAGGTGAGGGTCTTTTTCCAGGGGCATCTATCCACTCTTGCTCAATAATCACCTACTAACGCACCCTTCTAGTATATTACTGCCTCTCATTGTGACTCAGAAAAAGTTAAACCAGCAGTGGGGATTGCTTTAATAACCTTGCCCTGATGCTCCATTCCCACTCTGAGTTAGTGTGACCCAATGATTTCCACTGGGAGTGTCTATGCACCGTCCCAGGAATTCAAGGTTGCGAAACAAACTTGCCTGATCTGGGGAGAGCTAAGTACTGGAGCAGGGGCATTTCAAGACAGTGCTGAGCCTCAGATATGTAATACTCTAACAGTTTTTTAAAATAGGTTCTTCTAGTAGCTTTATTTGAGAGATGAGAAAAAAAGGAAAGAAACGTTAAATAACTTGCATAGTTATAAAGAGGATAATACCATGCCTCAGGTTCAAAGATAACAGAGTCAAGTACCAAACTCAGTTCTCAAGTGTTAGCCTCTGATTTATCTTTGTTTAGCTGAAGTTTAGAGAATCAGAGTATGTCACTCAAAGAATGTAAGTTTGATAAGAGTTGT
This sequence comes from Cuniculus paca, assembly GCA_004365215.1. Taxonomy (NCBI): domain Eukaryota; kingdom Metazoa; phylum Chordata; class Mammalia; order Rodentia; family Cuniculidae; genus Cuniculus; species Cuniculus paca. The sequence continues at coordinate 4,332 of RJWT010040843.1, forward strand.
AATTTTAGTTCAAACTTTCAAACTCTAATTCTAGTCTAATGTCTACTTAATCTCAATAAATCTTTTCATGGTGCTTATAATAAATTTCATCAGCACCTATGACACTCTATAACACAGTCATTGGCTCAGAATCTCTGAAAACTTTTGTGTAGAAGTATCTTAAAATATCTTTCTATGAAAGAAGCATTTAAATAGATGTCAGTTGGAGAAATTCACTGGGGACCATTTTCTTAATCTAGAACTTTTTCAGAAGGAGAAATAGTTCTAGTTGGGCACTAACAGGATTTTCATTTTTCTCTTTAGCTGGTATATCCTGGATTGACCTTGCCTTTCTAGTAGATAACGTGAATGATGGAAATTACTAGAAGATATACCAGATTTTATGTTTATGTTGAAGCAGAAAATGAATGTGCAAAGTAATATTGGCATATTTTATTTATTTAGAAAGTACATTACTCTCAACTACATAGAAAAATCTGGCATCTGTGGTATTCTGTCACAGTTGAGATACTTTCACTAGGATAATATTTTGTTTGGATGTCCAGTATGTATTAGACAGTACATTAAGCACTGCTGTTGGAAAATCCAGGACTTGGATTCCACTCTGCATTCATTAGTAGGATTTCAAAAGGGAAAATATTATCAGTTCAGAGTAAAGTCATGGTGTCTCTGTTAGAGAATGAGGTGAAACTGGACACTTTGTGAAGGCTTTTATCTATAGATGGCTTTTATGTTTCTCTTTTCTTGATTCTTTCTCTTCTCAATATCCTACTGTAAGACTTAACCTTTGAACAAGTTATGATTTTAAGAATTATTTCTATGCCTCCACTTCTTAATTTTAACTCTAACAAATATTTTTTTTCTGTAATTCAGCTTTATACCTTTATTTTCAAACCATTCATCTTAACTCTGTTTCTCAAATGTTCTCTACCCACAGTCTTCACTGTTCATATGATAAACAAGCACTCCATTTGCAAGAGTGAAGAGCCAGGGGAACAAGGGAAGGAATAGTAAGGGTGGTACTGAGAATGAAAATGACCAAAGTATGCTACACGCATCTGTGAATATGAAAATGAAATCCATTATTGTGTATAACTAATATGTAATAATAATAAAAACCTACATTTCTTAGTCTTGCAATTAAAAAAATTGTCACTTCATCTAAGTCTTCTACCTAGTTTTACACCTAATTTCTCTTTCACAGTTGACACTCTAATGTATAAATTACATCTGTTTTATTATTACAAGTAAGCTACATAATTTTTTTTACTGTAATCCATAGCATGACTCTGTTAGGTTGGAGCTACCATAACCTCACCTAAAATGGGTATCTTGTGATATAGCATGTCAAACAATTTTCCAATTTACATTTTTAATAAGTGTCTGACCTGAAATTTAAACAGTCTGATTTGAGACCCAATTCTCTTAAATATTACTCTGCATTGTGTCTAACTCTGTCCAGTTTCTAGGAGTAGACACTGAGTTTACACCATAACCAGGACTGTGCATAGTTACCATGGAGATGCTAAGACACCAAAGGAAAGATATCTGCATGAGGGTTAGGAATTAGCAAACAGTCTTTCTAAAGGATGAAGATCTAAGGGATGCAGTTACTTAAGGCAAACAAAAACAAAAATAAGAACAAAGAATTAGGATCTAAAAATGTAGTGACATTAAGGCAAAAAAACAAAAACAAAAAAAAACGCAATGCTCAAAATGTCATGAGACCAGGGTAAGATAAAGACAACATAAACTGTGACATGGAGGGAGAACTCTACTAATTTATACTATTTCTTGAGCATAAAATTTTAAGTAATAAACAGCAATATATTCTGCCCATGTGAAACATGAAATAAAACTACAGAAGAATTTGAACCAGAATTGCTTAAGTTCTCAGTGAACTAGCCTTAAAAGATCTACTCTTGTGAGTACACAGGTGGAAAAGAAAGGGAAAGGAAACACTGATGTGTGGAGCATGAAATCACGTGGAGAATGAAACCTGTGTCATACAGATGAAGTTCCCACTGTTTCCACAGAAACATATGGTTTCAAGAGTCTGACTGATGTCCAGTTTCATTTATATTTAATGATAAAACAACAAACCATTCTGTCTTATGGTTGTTTAGTGATCACTCTTATCATTACTTCATTGATCCTCACATTTGTTGAGTACATGAACACAATCTTTACATTAATTGATCTTTCGAAATTACCAAAGTGTAAAGGTTTAAAATTCTATTCTCTTCAACAAATATCTACTGAAAGTGTATTTGTGCATCACACCTGTTGTAGCTAACATTGAGGATTTCACAACCATTTACATATGGAAGAAATAGTAGGAAAAATAAGTCAAAACAAAGTGGCAACAGTGGAGTAAACAATTTTCTAAGTAATTATATTTGTAAGAATTATATTGTTGATCCTACAGTAACTGCATGAAATGGGTACTATTTTCTTCCATTTTGGCAAGAATACGTGTGAGTTTCAGAATGAGCATTAGTAATTATCCCTGATGTTCCAAAGCTGGTCTTACTGTCTAGACTTGCCTGGCCTTGTAGTTTATGGCTCTGCTGCTGAGACCTCATCATGTAGCTCAGTCTTGAAAATATAGAACCACAGGCTGCGTCGCATGGGGCCAGTAAAAGGATTTGTCTATTCCTTGTACTGACCATAAGTGAACCAAAAGAGAAAAAAAGTAAAAATTGTGCACATTTGATTTTATAGGAAATGACGCAAGGTAAATGAAGTGTACTAATTTGCTCTCTAAAATAGTTTAAGAATGATTTATTACACAAAAGGTACATTACTAAAATGGATAAACTGTGAGTATTAACGTGTTAAGAACCAGGTGAGGTAGCACGTGCCAAAAAATCCCAGCACTAGGAAGCTGAAGCAGGAGGTTTGACACAAGTGCACAGCCAGCCTGGGCTACATAGCGAGATCAAGGAGAGCCTGAACTGCATACTGAAACCTTGTCTCAAAAAACAAAAACAAAACAGTAACAAACAGCAGCAAACAAACAAACAAACAAACAAAAACACCATCTTTGACTAATTCCTAGGCTGAGAAAAACACCTGTGTATGAGGAAAACATGCATTTATAGAACTATGCTTTCTCCATGCCAATCCTAAACAAGTTATCTATATCAGAATAATACATAATGGGAGGAAATTTTGATCAGTGAGTTTAAATAATATATCAGTGAAAATCAGCGGATGCCCTTAAGATGGAGATTTCCTTTTATTACCTACGAATTGGAGAGATGTAATTTGATATTAGGAAGACTATTTTGAAAAGATTAATATTTTTGAAAACACATAACCATTTATGAAACATTACAGTAAAATGTAATAACTGCCTTACCAACTCTAAGTATTATTGCAAAATGGGAAGGTAAAATCATATGAGAAAAAGTAAAATTGTGAAGTATAAAACTTGATGAAAATAAGTTAATTTGTGATTTCTGGCTCAAGAAGTCCGTATATCTGTTTCTAGATATATGTGTGCATGTATGTGCCCGTTTTCTTCTCTTACTCATACATGTAGGCATAATAATGTCCACACTCCAACAAAAATTTTCTGTATTCTAATTTCTAGAACCTGTACACATGCTATGTTACATGATAGGTAAGTATGACACTGTATCATCCCTGAAAAAAACCCAGAGTCTTTAGCGGCCTGTCCCTGAAACTCCCTTTGCATCTGCAAGACTCTTTCAAAGTCCAAGGGGACCTTGTAAGTGGATAGGGATGAGACTATTGTCAGGACACTTAAAACTGTGAGAGCTAGTGCTACCCATAGAAACTCCATTCTTGCATGGTTGCTGAACTGATTGTTTCTTGGAATACTGATTATACAATGAATGCAAGCTAATGATGCCACTGGTATGTAGTTTAATCTATAAAATGTTCTCCTTGTGATAGGTGAATGTGGAACAGAACAGCGTGAAATTCTGTAGTTCAGTACAGTAATCACTGGACACTTCAGGTTGCCTTTGGCAATTTCCCTGTCCAGCATGCAGTCACAAGATCCTATTTCCCTACTTGACTCACGCTTTCAGGCATTTCGGAAATTTATTTTTCCAGCTTGACAATTTAGCATTCACAAAAACTTCTGGTGTCTTTCCTATCTGTTCCTGCATCCTACTTTCTCTGCTAGTAAGTCTCAATTAATTTTACTCTGTCCTGTGGATGTCTCAATAAACCTTATGCCTCACAAGCCATCTCTAGATATTTTCTCTTTTGGTTCTTTGCCAATTTACTACCTGCCCCAGAGCACCTGGGCTGTGAATAAGACATATGATTGTAAAAGGAATTAAGATTGTTGCTCAACACATTTGCAAATGGAGATAATATACTGAGTGTCCAAGGAGATTAAAAATAATCAAAATGATTTTGTAAATTTGAGAAAGGAAAACAGAAGAATGAGTAGCCAGTGACTTCACATGTGAAAGATTTAACTGGGCATTGTTGAGTTTGAAAATGGAAAGGGGTCATGAACCAGTGACCTCAGCTATTCTCCATAAATGAACAAGCCAAAAACAGATTTTTAAAGATCCAGAAGGAACATAGCATTTCCAACATTTTCCTGTTAGCTCAGAAAGACCCATTTCGAATACATGATTTTCAAATAGTGAGTTTTCATTGTTTTAATTGACCAAGTTTTTTATGTTTGTTGTAACATTAATAGTAAAATAATATACAAATACATAAAATAACCTTGTTATATTGCATAGATGAATATAACTGTATTTATAGAAAATAAAACTTTGACAATATATTACTATGTAAAGGCTCACAAAATATTTCACAAGCATTCCTCCAACCTAAAGAAATAAAAACAGAGAAGACTATCGTCTGCAGAGATGATGGGAGCGTTGAAGTAAAACGTAATTAAGTGAGTCATTATGGGAGGAATTTATTAAGCTCTGAAATATAAATTTCTGGATATTTTATCCTTATTATTATTTTGGCTGGGGGGAAATAACTGGGAAAGAAAGACACCTTTTATTGGTTAATAAACACTGACTTTCTTTTTTCTTTAATGCCCTCTAGTTTTTTTTTTTAAGTGTTTTAGTTCTGAGGGAAATACAAACACACATACATTCTTAGTTACTGCAATAGATGCACAACCTAGTTACTGGTGAAACAAGAAAATTCACAGCATATACAAAAGACCAATAGTCAATATTCAAAAAGTGCATCTATTATTTTTGACTGTTTCCAAACCAATAACATATTTGACTATGATGTCTTTTGATGTTGTTAACATAATGCTCAAAAAGAATTAACACTTCCAAGCAGAATGGCTTTGTCATAAAAGGGAGAGTAGTTAGGGAGGGGTGAGGAACTAGAGAGATTCTGAAAGAGACAATGGGTTCGGGCACCATCTGTCAGTGTGCTAATAGTTGCTTCTATAGCAGCAGCAGGTTTAAGTCAAGAGAGTCAGGCATTTGGATGATTCACTCTCATATCAGCTGTTGTCATTTGTATTTTACTTTTGCTCATTATCTTTATTGGGTAAAGGGATTGAAAATCATGTTGTTTACTCAAAGAAATTAGTGAGGGAAAAAAAACCACAAAACCTGCACATAGTCATTTTGAAATCAATAAATGACAGAGGAAAAGAAAAGATGCTAAAATAACAAATTTTCATTTTGATATATTTTGGAATCAGGATTTGGAAAATAATTAAGATTTTGAACATGAGAATTGCCACATAAAATAACGATTGTTTTAATTATTAACCACCTTTTTCTCCCTGTATTATGAATCATATTTAAATAGTTATTAGCTACAATTTCTATGTTATATTGTCATCTCACTATTCCTCTCTATTCAACATTCTTTCATAATTGACCTTTACATTCTAGGCAGAAATGTATCATTAAATGCTTAATTTGGGAATGTTTCTGTACCTCTCTGAAGTCTGCATCTCTGAGATCACCATGATTTCAAATCTAAGCTTCATTTAAGTGCCTATTTAAAATTTACTGCCCATGTGAAATTGCACTGATATGAAAGATGAGTAATTGTAAATAATTGGTGGTAGAGAAAAGAGGTAGACAGTGAAATATACACAGAGATTGAATGTGAAAGTAAAAATGGAGTGGTCAATAAACAGAAAAGTAAATGGGTGATATAATGTAGCATTTTAAAGCTGGCAATAAAATAAAATAAATGAGGTGGAGTACATATAGCCTTTACCAAACTACAGATGCCTCACTTATAAAACTCTTATGGTGCTATTTTTACTAGATCATAATGTTCATGCACTGAAAATATTTTCCCAATTATCTCATCTGCTTCATATACCACCTTAGGTGGTACTCCCCCTTTGACTCTGATTTACTCAATAAGAACTACCCCTGTGCTGTTTTTTTCACTAATTCTTGAGAGATAAATATTTCCTAATACTTCCATGAGAATGGCTGCTCTGAATTGTTAATATGCTATCACTGTAATATATGGTAGACACATAGAAAAGTAATCCTTGAATAAGTAAGTGATAAACTAAAAGCATCCTCCTCTTTAGTCATTACAAAGTTTCCTTATTTAACAAGGAAGAAAAACTAGGACAAATGGATGTGAAAAATATCAGAATTATAGGCTAAATCATGAAAGAATTTAATAATTTTCAGCGACCTATAGGGTTGAGCAAACATCTAAAAATACTCAAACAATTTGAAATATGCAAAATATGAATACTCTGTGGTCATTGGCTCTCCTCTTGAAAAGTTGATCAAGGAACCCCACCCGCTAACCCGGGGCAGCCCAGCTGCGGCTGCTCTGAGCCCAGCTTGAGTTGGGGGCGCAACCAGCTAGTTCTGCTTGGCCGTGCGGCTTGGCACTTTGCCAAGAGACACATAGGAGTTTGTGTCCATCCCCCATCGGCCACAGACCTTCGGGGCGTCCCTGGGGCCCTGATTACCTGCGCCCCGCCCACTCACCGGGAGCAACATGGCAGCTACTGCTCCGGACCGGCTTGGGTATGGGGCAAGCGCAGTGAACCACACCTAGCTGTGCACCTTGGGAACGGGCGACAAGACCCATAGAAATCTGCACCCAACCCCGTCGGCTATGGACTTTCGGGGCACCCTTGGGGTCCTCCCTGCACCCTGCCCGCTCGCCGGGTGCGGCCCAGCCGCAGCTGCTCTGAGCCTGGCTTGAGTTGGGGGCGTGACCAGCGAATTCCACCTAGCCATTCAGCTTGGGACTTCGCCAGGAGCCCGGTGGGGGTTTCAGTTTGTGTCTGTCCCCCATTGGCCCCGGGCCATTCCGGGCATCTCTGGGGTCCTGCCTAGGCCCCACGCATTCACCCGGAGCAGCCTGGCAGCTGCCTCTCTGGGCTTCACTTGGGTTGGGGGTGTGTACAGCGAATTCCACCTGGCTGTGCAGCTTGGGAACTTGCCAACAGACAGGTAGGAGTCTGCACCCCTCCCCCATTGGCCTGGAAAGTTCAGAGCTTCTCTGGCATCCTGCCTGGGCTTGGCCCAGACACCACCCAGCATCAGAACAGCCACAGTGGTAATCTTGGCTGGAGCTGAAGGTGTGCATTGTAGTATCACCTACCCTTGGCACCTCAACTGTGCATGTTGGATTCACCTCCCACAGTGGAATACAGGAAAATGACAAAATGAAAGACCAAAATGCAATCTTGCACCTCCAGTCCTTCCCAAACAAGCCAAAGAGACACAGACACAGAAGAAAATATGAGCCACACACCTGAAACTTCTGAAATGATAGCAACTGAAGTAAAGTAACAACTCTATGAGACTTTAAAGGAACTGAGGATAGAAATGATTTCCAGGTAAAACAAGAGATGATGAATGTAACGAAAGAGATGCTGAGCACATCTAAAGAAGATATAGTTGGAAAAATAGAGGAACACTGCAAAAGGATGGAAACCTTGAATGAAGAATACAAGGAAGAATTAGAATGCATGAAACAGATTCAAAGAGATATCCAGGAAATCAAGAAGGCCATCAAAAGCTGGCAAAGCTGCCTCAATGAATGTGAAAATAGAATTTCAGACCTCGAAGACATGATTGCAGCTAGTGAGGAAGACAGGAAACATCTTTTAAAAATAACAAGGAAT
>RJWT010040844.1:0-12425 GCA_004365215.1 Cuniculus paca
TCATATTTAATCTTCAATACATTCTCAAGAAAGAGTAGTATTATCAGTGTACTTTTTACACATGAGAAAATGGAAATTTGACATAACTTTCAAGTTTTAAATCAAGTTCTTTCTTTTCCCTAAATCCAGTGATACTAATCTTTATTCAAGGATTCCTCTAAAACTCACAGCCTTTCCTATTATTTACTATTTTGACAAAGACTTGATTTTATTAATTTCAAATAAGTAGTCTTTTGCAGGTATCATCATAGAGTAAAGGCCAATCTAGTACCTCGGAGGATCTTGACAAAGTGACTGTAAACACAGAGGTAACTGTGTTAGTAATTAGAACATTGATAGCTGAAGAAAAGCCATTTGTGAGCTTTAGAAAAGTCATTTGTGAACTTCGCTGTAAAATACCTCCTTTCTTTCTGTAATATTTTCAGCAAATCTGTGTTCCCACACTATTCTCATTATTATAAACCACAAGTCTATCCTTAGAATTGATATTCATTTTAAATCATAGAGAAGTCTTTGTTGGAACTTTTGTGACATTTTAAAAGTCTTTAGAATAAACGGACAGAAAAACTATTCTTGGAAATGATTTCAAATTAAACTAATATACGATCAAAAAGATTCCAACACTTTCACTTTACCTAGGCCTCTGTTCAGTCCACAGTGAGAGATGAGTGAGAGTGTTAGAGAAACAAGTACTGGAACTACGAATTTATTTCCTAAGTACTTTGCAGTGGAGATTCCATTTCTCATTATTTCTGTCGACAACTTAGCAGTCACGCTTGTCACCTAGGAAACACTTAACTATACACTGGGTAGGTGGGGGGAGGGAGCAACACTTATTTCCAAATGTATTTCTGTTACATGCAGAGTTTGGAAAAATGTTGTTGACAACCAAGAGTTCGCCTCTAAAATTGACCCGAGCAGCCAAGAAGCAGATATATGAATCTTATCATGCTTTGAATTTCTACTTTTGGTCAACTCTAATTTTGAGAAATATTTTTGTCTCATCTTTCCAAGCCATTCTGTCATACAAAATTCCACTCCTTTTGCTTTCCTTTTGGAAAAGGACAAAGACAACTCCCCTTCTGTTCAGCTGATCTTGTTCACTGAAGAGCACAATCCAGCTGCTGCAAGGTGCTTACTTAACACCTTGCTAGGTACTGTGGCTTTTTTTTTGCTGGATATTTCATTTCACATTCTTAAAATCCTGTAGAGTATACATTGTTATAATTCTCATTGTATTGATGGAAGATGATGTTTTGGATGTTGTTCCAGAAAAATTCTGGGCTACAGTTGCAGATTTGCATTTCAAGTATAACGAAGCTACTAGAGCATAAGTGCACTGAACTCTCCAATGTATATAGACCAAGGTTTTTACCACCATGCAATTGTGAGCTGGATTTTTCACATGTTTATGACCTTTTCCTGTCAAGCAGATCAGCAGTTTTTTTTATCAGACCTTCTAAGGAGAATCCACAACCCCAAAATAACGAGGAAGAGGCAGAGTTTAAAAACCTGGTGATGTCAGCACAGAAGGACCAAGCAGAACTTATGAAGGAGGCTGAAAACATTAGTTTGGTGCTGAAGGTATTTATTAAGATATCTCTTTGTAAATATGAACTGAGAAACAGGCAAATATTCCTGTCCTCCCAGATCCAAAATCCTTGGTGTCCAAGCATAGATTTCCTGACACCAGTGGTCTTTCTTGACACATAATTTTTTCTCTTTTTACTCCTAATGCAGCTCTTTCAAGAAGAATCCAGTCTGGCTCTAATGAAACTCAGAAGATAATATACCCCACCACTTGATGGTCAAGGTCTCAGAGTGTCATTCTCAGGAAGATGGAAGTTTCCACCATCCCCTGCCATCCTGGCAGCTCGTCCTCCTCCTTATTGCCTGCCTAGGGAATTGGATTCAACTTGAAATGAGCGGAATTCTGAAACACACTTCACTTGGGCTCTGTCTTTGCTGTTGGCAGGCACTTCCCAGAGAACATCTATCGGTACCTGTCAGGTCGTGCTGACTCTGTGCATCTTATATTGACACTCTCTTCAGTGCTTGGGTGAATCTTTTAGGATTTAGAAGCAAAAGCCTTTCAGAAACAGCAATCAAGCTCATCTTCCTTTTTTGGAACTTATCTTTCTCTTTTGTGAGGTCAGAAATTGAACTAGATGTTTTTCAGATGGCTTCTAACACATATATGCTATCTATTATACCATATCATCAGGGAATGTGTCAGAGGGCATGATCAATTTTCCCAAGACCACATAGAAAATTTTTAGAAAAAATCCTGCATGGGAACTTATATGTATTCATGGTAAGAACTGATTTCTGTAAAGAGAAACTCTTAACGAAGAATCATGAAAGTGAGTTTCCAAAGCAGACAAAGTGCTTCCCTGCTTGTCCTCACTTCCTGAGCATGTAGTCATAATGACCAGGAGAAAGAGGTGATTTCTACAGCAATTGATCAGCAAAGCTCAACAACAGACTTCAAAGTTTATATTCATAAATCAAAGCATCACTTCTTATCCTGCAGACATTTACAAGCATCTTTATTAATGTACAATTAAAAAATTAAAATTACAAAAGCTTTCTGTCTATAGGTTATCTTCCCCAAAGAAATGAGACAATCAGTGAAATTAATTAATAGAAAGTTCTTCATTCATGTGCAACTTTCCTCCAGTGAGTTCTTTCCTCCCATCTCCCATACTACCTCTAACCCTAGTGAAGAGAAACTCTTTAGATATCTAAAGAAAGTCAAAAAGTTAGGTCACTTTTACATGGTGTGGCATGTCACAGGACCAGTAAATCTCATGAGCCATGCAACTGCTACCTTGTCTCCATTGCACAGTGGACTCCTGGGATTGAAACAATGCCACGCATGGCTCTATATCATGATTCTGGAGGTAAGTGGAGTTCAAGGTGCCAGCTGAGGTTCTGAGAGTGGGGTAATGCATGCTAAGCACATATATGAGAGGGAAATGGATGCTAAGAACATATGTCCACCACTGTCAGGATGGACTCTTCTTATAACAGAAAGACCCAATGAAATCAACACCCCATTAAGTGACTGAACCCATGGATCTATGTTTTGACTGGCAAATGTATACTGGAAAATAAGTGAGTTATCAATAATGGCAGATAGGAAATTCTTGTAGAGTGAAGACTATTGATCTGGAATTTTTATAATACATTTACTGTGTGTTTTTCTTGCCACAGTTATACTCTGAATCCAGTAACCCAATTCTTCCTCTGAGCTAAAGGTTACCTGAGTTGGGGGTTGTAGTAGGCTGCAAACTGGCCCTGAAAGATATCAAGATGCTAAGCCCTGGCACCTGTGATTATCACCTTATGTGGCAAAGAGACTTTACAGATATTATGTCAGAGAACTTGAAATGAAGAGATCATTTTGAATTATTCCAATGGGCTCTGGATGCAACCATAAATATCCTTATGGAAGGGATTCAGACAGGGACTAGACACAGATGGAAGCAGAGAAATGATCATGGAAGTAATACTCTGTGTGCTCTGCTGCTGGCTTTGAAGGCAGAGGAAGGGTCAGGAACCAAGGAATGCAATTCTCAAAGCCAGACAAGGCAAGAAGCAGGCTCTCCCCGGAACATTCAGAGGTAGGGGGACCTGCTCAAACCATGGTGCTAGCCCATTATTGAGTTCAACTGCCATTCAGAACTGCAACAGATGAAGCATATGCTGTGTTGAGTTACCAGCTTTGTGGTGGTTTCTGTGGCAGTCATAGGAAGGCAATGTAAAAGATTTCTGCTTTGCACTATCAAAAGATTCACTTTTTACCTATTTCCTACTTTAACCAGTTTTCATCAGAATTACTGACATTGCCACTTTTCTTAGTCCATGTTTGAGCCTGTCAAGCAGTTGAGTGGCCTGTTCTTATTTAGTTTTCACATAGCTGCAAGGGGTAGGTAGGTATTGGCCGGCCCATTTGTATGTGTGGCAGTCAAGGTGGTAGATGGTACCCCAGCTTCCAGATGTGCTCAATGACTGAGGTGACTTCTCAGCTGAGATGCCAACTCCAGAACCCAGCAGGTACACCAACTAAGCAGTATTCCTTCCTCTGCACTATGCCAGTGTCTGCTGCCCACTCCTCCAACTGGCCTGGAAGCACCTCAAAGGCAGGGTCCAGGTTTTTTCTGGACAGGCATCTTCAGGGACCCATACCAGCTGGGCTGAGTGGCCCCACTTGTTGTGGAGCTGAAGGGCCCTGAGTGCCAACTAAGGCCCTGGTATACATTGTGTCTTACTGTGGTTTCACTGAGCTTGAGGGTGGAATGTCCTTTAGGGACTATGTGGGGCCAGATATTTTCTTCAGTTATTCCCAATACCCTCTGAGTCCTACCTTTGTTTACCATCTGTTCCCCACATTAATAGCACACACTATACACCAGGCACTGATCTAAGCAATGAGACTATGGCAGCGAAGGAGAAGAGGAGATAATTTTTATGCTCATGTAGCTAATAAGAGGAGATGGAGCATATAGACAAGGGAATATTTAAAACCATGTAGTATTTTATTATTAAATTATAAATAACAATAGTGAGACACACAAAGCAAGAGGTAAAATCAGATCTGGCCTTCTTGGGAAGACAGTGAGAAGGCATGGTTTTAAGGTGTCCCCAGCACAGGTCTTGCTGAGAAAGTAACCCCTGGCAATGATGCAGTAGAGATAAGGAGGCGACATTTGGAGCGTAACCTTCCAGCGCAAGGGCTAGCTGGTGCACAGGCCCTGCTCTAGGATATGCTTTGGTGCTTGCTAAACCACTAAGCCATGAGCTTGTGTGGTGTGGCCTCACTTACTGTTAGGTTCACTTGCTAAACTCACCTCATATGGCTGTGTGAACAGTAAACCCATCCCTGTGGCTGCTTTGCCAGCAGGCTTCTGGCTATGTAAGACAATAGGTCTTATTTATTTATTTATTTATTTATTTATTTATTTATTGAGACAGGGTCTTGCTGTACAGTTCAGGCTGCCCCTGAACTCACTATGTAGCCCAGGCTGGCCTTGAACTTGTGGCAAACCTCCTGCCTCAGCCCACCTAGGGCTGGGTTACAGGCATGTGCCATCATGCCCGGTATCATGTTTATTTTCACAGGAGAAATCCACAGCCACAGAAAGCTGTCTGAGGACTTTGAGAGAGGAATGCTGCCACTAGCCATCAGCCTGTTCTCTAGGGACTGAGTCAGCTCCAGGATGCTATTGGCCCCTCATCAATTTTTAGGTTGATCTTTTGTCCTCATGGGGTAGAGTCACTCACTTTTGTGAGCTAGGACCAACTAGCCCGAAGTTACCCCTATCCCTAAGGTGTCCAGGACATTGCCTTCCCAAGTTTCAGAATGCACAGGCAGCCACTCACAAGCAAGAAGGGCACTGGTGTTCACCTTCACCAGGTGTAGAAGTGCTGGAGGTGGAGGCTAGGACCTACAAACGCATCTGAAGGCCACCACCTGGAGATGTTTTGCTTATTAGTGCCACTCTTCGGGTCAGGTTACGCACTATCCCAGTAATGTTTGCATGCAGGAAACTGAAGTAGCATTCTGCTTGTCTTATTTTGTTGTTGTTGTTACTTTTTAAAGAAAAGTGGACAGAACTTCTTCATTACGTACTTTGATCCTTTTACAATTCTTTTTCTAAGCCTTCATCTTGCCAACTACATTACCTTTGGATTTTTTGTCATTCATTTAAAGGTTGGCCCTGTGTTAGGCTTATCTATTTTGTACTTGCATTTGTAATGAGAAAGACCTCCTTGCCTGGGTGCTGGCCTGCCAGTCATTGAAGTGAAGCAGGGCCCTCTGTGACCCTCCAGGCTGTGCCTCCAACCCCCAGGACTCATCAATCCTTCAATTTCTTTCTGCCAGAGCACATATGTTGTTCTTCACTTTGGCACTATGTATATCTTCTCTTCTGGACTGGAATTCACCATGGCAACCAGGGAGGTTACAGCCAAATCACGCCACCTTTCTGGACTCTTGTTCCCTCACCCGTGAGGGAGAAACAATATCCTTCCCTTTCTTCTTCCTTTGTAGGGTTTTTAATGAAGATTAAATAAGATGATGTTGATGAAAATGCATGGAAAATGAAGTATGAAACAAGGGAAGGATTGATTTCAGGTCTCTGACTTCGGTACCTTAATTTGAAGTTTCCTTTTTTCTAGCCTGAGGTCCACACTTCACCCAGGAAATCTGGGCATGTTCTGGTGTGGATTTATACTTGGAGCATCTACTTTATACATAAACTTTGTTGAACAAAAGTTTAATTGATTTTAAAGTATTGCCTTGAAATGACAAATGGAGATTGATGTATTTGGAATAAGATATCAAATATGTATGCATCTTTCAAATAATAGTATATTCTGCTTGACAATAATGTCCTCTCTTGAGTGGACCTTTTAGGGGCACCAACCCTGAGACAAGGAGAGGTTGTATGCTGGCAGCCTGTGCTTGCTCACAGGGTACTGGAGGAGCCCTGGGGAGCAGGGGCCAGAGAAACATGAATTATAGCTCCCCCATTTCAGATCTTTCTGGCAGGGTTTTTCCATTTGTTTCTGATTCCTTCCAACCCAGCCTCCTCATGTCTGTCACTGCAGCAAAAGAATCACCCTATGAACATGACAGAGAGAGATAAAAGATGAAAATAGAGGTCAGAAAGGGAGTTGAGGATCTGAAATTTTGTACCATGTTGAGGCTCCTGTGAAGACCTGGCTTAGGAGAAAAGGGAATCAATCAAGCCCTCAACATTGTCAAACTTCGCCCAGGATCACTGGACTCTGATAGAGACAGGCCCAATGGTACATGAGCATCTACTATGACCCGTGTTAGGTGACTCATGACATCATCAACTCCCCACACCTAAGGCCATAAGAAATTTGTTAGGTCACCCAATGCCATACTTTCATAAGTTGCAGAACTGAGATTAGAACACATTTGAACCACATCCAGAGTCTACCCTGTTACCTGTCACTCTGGGCTATCTTTGGGGCTCATGCCCTTTCTACTCTAAGATAACTGAAATTGTCCAGCATGTACCTGGCACATAGCAAGCACCCCATGCACACAGCTGTTTTCAAGATCCATTGGAAATAACATGGTTGTAGCTGCCAACATGCCCACATTATCTTCTTCTGTACTGTAGTTTACACTTTCCTCTAGAGTGACAATTGTCTTTTTTTCTACCTGTCTAGTTCTTTCTTCTTTAGAAATTCTTGTCAATTACTTTCTTTACCACAATTTTTTGGCAGTTCATTGCATACTGTTTACTTCATTCTTTAGGGTACACCACTTTCTTCTTGGTGCCCACCATTCACGACATCTTCTGGATGCTCCTTTTTTTGCTAGGTGCTGTGCTAATTGCTGAGAAGAGTACAATGATGAGTGAAACCTGGCCTTGATCTGGGAGGGTGACAAGCCCAAGACAGAGGCAAGTGTAAGTACATTCAGGGCCCCTGCTTCCCAGGGTGGAGGCAGACCAGGAATTGTGACCTAAAATAGCTTTTAAAAATGCTTCCATCAACAGTTATTTTTTTGAACATTTCAAAGCTCCTTTTCAGAAGTTTGGACAAGGCCATTGGGTTGAGCTTTGTGTTGTCCAATGGGAAATGAGGAAAGTGACCTTCATAAAAGGTGCTGGGGATGTAGCTCAACAGTAGAGCATTTGCTTAGCATGTGTGAGGTCCTGAATTTCAGTACCTGCTACTAACAAGACAAAAAAGAAAAGAAAAAATTAAGTCTATATCTGCACACAATGATTTGTAGTCCAAATCTCCCACATTAGCTTCAGTCAATGTATTAAAGAACTAATGAACAGTTTAAAGGGCCCCCTACATTTTTCCTGCCACTTGAGCATCACAAATCCCTGCAAGTCACATGTAAGTACCCTCTTTCATATACAGTAAACTGAGACCAGACAGGTACAGATATGCATGGTCATGGACATGGTCAGTAACGTAGCAGAGATAGTGTTAGAGGGATTCTTTTTTTTTATTTTAAAGAAAATAGGACAAAACAAAACAGAACAGAATGAAAAAAGCGAAAGAAAACAGAATAGAGTCAAACATAATATAGCATTTCAAAAGAGAACACTGCAAGCTATACAGGTTTTCAAAACATAACAACAGGAGATTAACAATGGTTACCCTAGTGCTTGGATGGGAGACACTAGAGGGATTCTTTATTTGCTTTCTGTGTCCTTTCTGTGCTCCATACTTCCCACATCCATTCACTGAAATGCATTACTTTATCTTTTCATGAGAGCAAAAATTATGAGCCACGTTTTTAAAATAAAAACTTTCAGCCTTTATCTTACAGTGTCTTTCTACTGCCTTTGAAGCTGCTGTTCACTCAGGCTTTTGACATTCTCTTCTGTCCTAGCTGCCTTCATGTCACAATCTTGGGGTTATTTTAGTACTTTCAGGCATATTTTTCTGTTTCTTGAATGGGCTCGATATTGCCTTTCTTCCTCTGAAGATCAAGGCTCCCCAGTGGATTTCCCTACACTCACTTATTCTGGACAGCTGTCCTGAGGGGCTCATCTGCCCTCAGAGATTCCCTTCTGGGGAGCTAGGTTCTGTCTCCTGCTGCCTTGTACTTTACTGTTTTCAGTTCTGCTTGTTGAGTATCTGGGTGTGCTTTGATGTGAAATTCAGCTACCACCATTCTTTCTTCTAGATCTACTTTGCATTTCTAACCTATCCTTGGGTGTGTAGGCATGGACACCTCCAGTGGGAGAGATGAGCTGATAAAATCCCCAAGTTCATGGAATACTGTATTTTGCCATCATCACCATCACTGGTGTAAGAGCTCTCTTTTGGTTTGATGGTTGAGTGTATATGTGCATGGATTGCTCCTTCCTTCCTTCCTTCCTTCCTTCCTTCCTTCCTTCCTTCCTTCCCTCCTTCCTTCCCATTACAAGTAACTGATAGTCCATCCCTTTCCCCACTGAATTAAAAAAATTGCATACACTTCGCATGTATCCTTGAGGAGGCCATTAACATGTCGGACATGGTCATATTTTTAGAAGTCTTAATCAAAAAATAGGACCATAAAAGTTTACATTCACAGATAGCCATATATACTTATATCTCTGCCCAAAACCATGGTAATCTTAGGTTTCTTGTCCTCTTATAGTCTTGAAATATCTAGACCATTTAAAATCCCACAGGATATCACATTACTGACTACAAATTAACTGCATCGGTCTCTCTGGATTGGCTGAGCATGAAGCAGTATATGTGCTAAGGCATTGATGAGATGCATGCTGCCCATGTGGTGAAAATTTATGCCAAATATGACAGAGGGCAGCTTCATTAGGTAGGTTTTACAGGAAATGTATATCCCAAATCAGTTTATCACTCTTGGGGTTATATATGCTTAGGGTCAGTTTTATCATCCAGGCCTGGCTTATGCATTATAGGGTGTTTAACAACATCATCTCTACCTACCTATCCCCTCTCACAGAGGCAACAGTCCAATACATCTGCTGAAATTGTCCAATATCTCCTGAGTGTTGAAACCTATTGCTATAAATCAATTACAGTTGTATGGCTCTGTAACCCAACAGATAGATTCAAAGAACCTACAGAGGAAGAAGATGCTGCTACTTATCATCACTATTCCAAAAAGTCTGGGTGCCATGTGTTTAGAGGCCCTGGCCCTTAAGGGGGAAATATTTCTGTCAGGGGTCCTCCCTCATAAGATTTGCATGTTTAAACTGTGGTTGCTGCTTGCGGGGGCAGTTTTATGCACATACAACTCATGCAGTCACTTAGAAGGATTTGTTTTCAATAAATCCTATCACCATTGTGAAATTGTTTAAAAATATTTAACACCAGGCCCCACAAGTTACACATCCAGCCTTCTGTCCAAGCACTTTGGGGCCTCATACCAAGTTTTCTATCCTTTCTTTCTGTGTGTCTCTGATCTGGTTTAGAGAAGTGGGAAGAGATCCTACTTTTCACTTTACAATGCTGCATCACGCAGAGTATGTTGGCATGGAAAAATGAAATCAGAAACTACAGAATTGGAAGAAGTCAGGGGCCATAAAGAGAAAATGAGTTTTCTGAAGTCACTCAGCAGAGTCAAGATGAGATGTTTTAGGCTTTCCTGTTGAGGTGAGGTGCATTCCCATTCATTCGTTCAAACCAGTGTACAGATATTTTATGTAAACAGCTCTTATTGTGCTATCCACCAAAATCAAAGTGCTAAACAGGAAAATGAAAGAGAAATTTTCTGAAGAAACTTATAGGCATATAGAGGGACAAGAGCATAGTCCCCATTGAAACACCCAGGACAGATAAGCATCCAATTATGAAGTTTTAAGTGAATAGTTGGATGGACACTGAGCATATTGATTCAATTTGCATGAACCTCAAGTCCTTCTATGAGGAAATGATCAGCAACAAACTCATAAAAGGGCTTGTGAAATGTAAGGTGCTCCCAGGGCCAGGGCTTGTGGGAAGCTTAATTTTTGAGCATTAGTATGTGAAGTAGGCACAGGTACCTGATGCAGAATAGGTGCTACCAGGGGTGAAATGCACCTGTCAGAAGTAAGTTCAAGGAGTATAGGCATTAAATGAAGTGGGATTTGGTCATAACTCTGAGCCAGGATCCAGTAATTCACACCCTTTATAAGTAATTCTTTTAAACAAATTGTGAGTTAAAAAAAACTGCTTATGAGAAAAAAGTCTCCTTGGAAATACCTCTATATTTCTAAAAGTATAGGCAATCAAACTTTTTAGTGCTTGTGATGGGCTCTCTCCTTTCAGCAGCCCACAGTGGTTTCTCCAAAGTGTCACTATGTTCCACTGTTGTGCTTTGGTTATGGTTCCTGAAGGATTACGGGAACAGGAGGATGAAATGGAATTTGCCATGCCAGCCTTCAAGATGACCAGAGTCTAGGGCTCTGGGTGCTTAGAGATCATGATTTGAGTGTCTGTCTCTGGCAGACATTTCTTACTTAGGTCTGACCTCAGGGAAAGAGCTTCTCCTTAGCTTCTTGGGAAACTGTTTATTCTATTTTCAAAATATCCATTGTAAAGAGGTCAAGTCTGGCAGTGAAAATGAACACCTTTCGAGGCCATTTGGACATTGTGGTCTCATTTAATTAACTCACCAGCTGTGCAGGCTTGATATGAGAGGCACAGAGATTACAGGGTCTTTGTGGAACTCAGAAAAATAACATGGAGTAGCAGTTCAGGTTTGTGGGTACTTTTTCCTTTGCTCAGGGAATTCCTGTGCCTCTTCTTCCACTCCTGTCCAGATACAGTCCTCCCTCTCATTTATTCTGGTTTTCCTTTGGATGACCTCATGGTATGCCAGAAGGAACCCAGGGCTTGGGGTGTGAGTCCGGGCTCAGCCTCTAAGGAGATACCTGACCTTTGACAATTTCCTTGCCTCTCTGACCAGAGTTTCCTCAGGTGTACCAGGAAGCAAATGATGGGTTCCTTCACATCTTCCCCTCAGGAGCCAGGCATCAGGGCTCTGCTGATGCACAGCAGGCTCTGATGCCTGGCTAGGAGATTTTGCTCTTGTAGAATTTACCTTTTCAGCTGAAGACAGAGTTTTAAAAAAATGTAAATGCCATGAGTTCATGGTGTGACATGTGCTCCAAATGGAGCAGTGGAATGGAAAGGGAGACTGAGGAATGCATATCTAATTTCACTCTTCCTCAGGGAGTCAGTGGACATAGTTCTCTCCTATTAGTTTGCCAGGCAGAAAACTGGTGGAAGCCAGATGGAGCAAAGACCCAAAGTGGTGAACAGCTGGCATCCTCCACATCCTAAGAAGATTGGAATCATATCTAATTCTGAATCAATCACAGTTCAAAGAAGAAACTTTAATGGAGAATTGTCAGTATTTTGTGAATTGCTGATAATGTGAGTATAATCTACCCAACTATGATGTTTACACTGAGGCAGATAAGCTTGCAATTCATGAACTAAGCCTTAGGAAGTCTGATAAAAGGATAAAATGACAATTTTTAAAAGCCCTTCCATATATAAGAAATATAAGGCTAGAAAACAATGACTTGGGGAACAAATATAGAAGAGACATATTTGTTTCTTTAAAATGCTAATAATTTGGACTGTGATAAATTTGATCAATGAAAAATGATAGCAGGTAATTATAAACATTAGGAATTAAAACTGGAGATAAAGGGGTATAATTGTAATTCCAACTTAATATATAGTATGATTGAGATCAAGAATGACCTCCAAATGCCTCATGTTCTCTTAGGTGAGGCTCCTGAAAGATGGTTGAATCATATGGGCACTTGCTGTTATGAGGTGTGTTCTGACCAGAAGAAATGGTTCAGTAGTGTGTATCTCCCTCTGGTCCCTCCCTTTTCTCTCTACTTCCTGGCCATCATGAGGTGAGTATCTTTTCTCTGCCCAGGCTCTTT
>RJWT010040845.1:0-12425 GCA_004365215.1 Cuniculus paca
GACTCAGTCCCATAATTGAGATCCAAGCTGTTGTCCCTGGCTCCTGAACTAGCACCCATGCCAGCCCAGAGGATGGATCCAGCCCCTCAGCCTGTGGCTCTCTACAGTGCTCCAAGCTCTCCCTTTGATGAAGAAACCAGAAAACCAGAAGGATTTCACAACTCAGTGAGGTAGGTTGTCCTGGTGCAAACTGGACAACTCTACCTCTCTGATGACCCCAGGTTCCCACATGAACCCCAACTGAGAAGGATGGTCCCAAATCAAGATTTAAAGCCCATGTAAATGTTTTCATTTAGACCTCCCACAGCATGGGCTCCAAGGCCTTTGATCAGAGTCAGCAGTGCTCACAGCCAAGTGATACTTCTATTCATCTTCTGCCATGTTCCTTGGGCATCAAACTCTGGGAATCTCAAAAAGCTCAACAGGACTGTGATTATAGGCAGGACTTGGGCACTTCTGGGTACCTCTCTTGACATGCTATTATCAGCAAGCATCACCACCCTACTTAGTACCCAGGACCATACTATGTGGGAAAATGTGGTCTTAATGCCTAAACTGAAAAATAGTTCAGAAACATAGGCCTCTGAATATGAGAATGTTTTAGGAATGTGTTCCTTAATTTATTTCAGCCATATTTTCCTTTTTTATGTATGTACAAGAGTGAATTATGATTTTCAAAAAAAAAAACTAAGTATAAAAGAACATTTTTAAAGAATAAAATAAAAATTCTAATATGAGAAAAAATATCTTAATCCATAGTTGTTATAATCTAAATGTTGGTGTCCCCCAAAATTCATGCATTGAACTTAATCCCCAGACCAGAAACCTTCGGGAGATAACTGGGTCTTGAGGGTAGGGCCCCAACCATGAACAGGGTTAATACCCTCATGAAGAGACCATGGAGAGTGGCCTTAAATGAGGTGAGAAGGCAGAGGCAAAGTGCCATTTATGAGGTGGAGAGTGGGCCTCCTCCAGACACTGGATCTGGTGGTACCTTGATCTTGGACTTCCTTGCCTCCAGAACTGTAAGAAATAATCTTTTTCCTTTACTCATTACCCAGTCTATAAAGGATTTTGTTATAACAGCCCAAATGCACTAAAACAATGTTTTACCCCCACATCAGCTAGCCAGTTAATGATCAACCCAAGACAGGCATCAAGGACTCGACCCTAGTCCCAGGATCTTTTGGTTCTGGCTCCAGTCCCCTGTGTGCTGACACTGGGTCTCCATTTCAAGAGTCCTTCACAGGCTGCTTGTAGCTCTGCTGGAGTTTGTTCACCCTGCTGGTCTCTCTTAACCCCTGCCTATCCCCAGCATGGGGACAGTGAATGTCTATGAATGTATCCAGCCTTCCTGAGTGAGACACTTTCCTTCCTCTTGATGATCACTCTGGGTGACTGAAAACACAGTCAGCCAGCCTGTGCACCAGGAAGGAATTTCACCCCAACTAGCCCAACCACTGCAGCCTAAGCCCCTCAGTTTAACATCTTTCCCAAGGAAGGTGTGAACTTGAGCCATACTGGGAATAGGCAGAGAGAAATTTCATATGGGCAAACAGAAAAGCAGGGGGAGGGGAATGGGAGGCAGAAAATTCTCAAGTCTCCAATTGCTAAAGTACTTCCTAGAGGGGAAAGAAAGCACAAGATCTGAGAGTGGTGCTGGGGAGCTTCCAGAGTCAAAGCTTGAACTCGGTCATCCTCTTGTGTCTTGGTTACTTTTCTCCCATTGCTGAGACAAACACCTGACACCCAAAATTAGGGAAGAAAAGGTTTAGTTAGCTTACAGTTTCTGGGGATTTCAGTCCATAATCAGCTGGCTCCAAGGCAGGGTGGCACGGCACAGGGGCAAGACTTCAAGGCTGCAGCCAGAGCAAAAGAGAGAAACAAACCTCTTCTCCTCCCTTATATTGTACATAGTCTCCCCACCCCCACTTCAGAGGGGGTGTAACACTCACAAAATGTCCTTGCCCTCCTTTGCACAGGATGAGGATATTTACAAAGAAGAACGCTGGCTCCCTGCTGAGTCTCTTCAGTTAACTTCCAAACTGCTCAAGTTGACACAGTGTATCAACCATAACAATCCACCCCTTGTCAACCTGGCTACCAGACATATTTCTTTAAATCAGTCTCCAGATATGAATACATACTTATAGTTACACCTAACAAGTTATAACTGTCCTGTGTACGAATGGAAATGTAATAATTCCCTCACCAGAATAGGTGAATTTTCCATAGATGATACTTATTTTTATCATTTCAGTTTAACAATCCTTAAGAACCAGCAGGAAGTCTATCAACATTATATTACACTAGAAACATAACATTTTGTCCTTGAACCCCCTAAGACTCATGTACATCCCTTTACGCAAAAGGCATTTAGTCCATCTGCAAGAGTTGCCAAAGTCCTAACAGTTTCAGCATTGCTGAAAAGCTCAAGTCCCAAGTCTCCTCCAAGATGGAATGCAAACTCTTAGCTCCAAGCCCCTGTACAAATAAAACAAAGTTAAACACTTCCAACATGTAAGGGCACAAGATAGACATTCCCATTCCAAAAGTTACAAACAGGGGAATACAAAGCATTGGAGCTAAAGCAAGTCCAAAATCCAGCAGGGCAAATGTTAAGTCCTGTAGTTGCACATCCAGCCTCTGAAGCAATCTGTGGCAAATTGTGAGCTCCAAAGGGCTTGTGTGATTCCACCCCTATGGCACTTCTGGTGGTTACTGATTCCATGGTTTCTCTCTTGGGATGGCTTTGCTTCCTGCAAGCAGGTTTCCTTGGATGATCCACGTTCCTGGCTTTTCCAAACTTCTGGGGTCTCCAGCGCACCTTTGGTTTCACACTCACAGCTTCACACATTGCCCTCTCAGGGTCACACTGCCTGGTACCCCAGGCCTTCTGAAATTGGGGTGGAAGCTGCCTTAACCTCAGAACTTGTGCATTCTGTGTGCACCTAAAACAAGCACCATGCGGATGACGCTGAGGTCTGCTGCCAGTTGGAGCAGTAGCCAGGCTTTCCTCTCTCTTGGCTATAAGGGATCAAGTGCCTAGATTGCTGGGCACTCTGAACCTGATTGTGAGGAACAGATTCTCTATGCCACTGCCATTCTGGAACCTCTTGTGGCCTCTGTTGCCATTCTGGAATACGGTGCTCTGAGGCTTTCTCCTCAAAGCAAAGTCTTTCACTTTTGCAGTTTGGAAGCTGCAAAGGTTTTAGACTTGCTGCTTTTTGCACTGCCTTCAGGCCATCTTTTCCATTTCTCTGTTCCTTCTCAGAAATTGAAGTCTCAGCTCTATCTTTACAGTTCACAGCTTTGCTGGAGCTTCCTTTTTGGCCAAACTCACAACCTTTTAAATCAGCCTGCTGGGCTCTGTGTTCTTGGTTCACAATGTATATCTGGCTAAAAGCCCCCAACAAATAGCCATACTACAGCCTCAACATTCGACTGCCTTGAAATTTCTTTTGCCAGATTAATCAGTCCACCATCCTTAATCTCAGTCTCAGGCAAAGTCTCTGGACATGAACAAAATGCAGACAAACTGTCTGCCAAGCCATAACACACATGGCCTGGAGTCCAGCAGCCAATGCAGTCCTTCTTCCCAGCAGAAACCTCCTGAGCCTGGTCTTTACCAGCAGGCTTTCTATCAGCCTTCTGGTCTCCAAAGCTCTGACCAGAATCTCCCCTACAGAACAGCCTAAGCTGTTCCAGCTCTATGTGTTTAGGCGACAGCTCTGAAATTTTCCAAACTCTTCCCACAAGCCATTCCCAAAGGCTCTTGAACCACATGGTCAGGTACAGTCACAGCAATGACCCCACTCCACTGGTTCCAAATTCTGTCTTGGTTACTTTTCTCTCATTGCTGGGACAAAACACCTGATACCCAAAGTGAAGCAAGGAAAGGTTTATTTAGCTTACAGTTTCTGGAGATTTCAGTCCATAACCAGCTGGCTCCAAGGCAGGGTGGCATGGCACAGGGGCAAGACTTCAAGGCTGCAGCCAGAGCAAAAGAGAGAAACAAACCTCTTCTCCTCCCTTATATTGTACATAGTCTCCCCACCCCCACTTCGGAGGGGGTGTAGCAATCACAAAATCTCCTTGCCCTCCTTTGCACAGGATGAGGATATTTACAAAGAAGAACCCTGGCTCCCTGCTGAGTCTCTCAGTTGAACTTCTAAACTGCTCAAGTTGACAAAATGTATCAACCATAACATCTCAGGGACCCTGGAATACCCACCCATCTGTGGGTCAAGTTGCATTAGAGCTTTCCCTGGGTGTCCAGCTAACCTAAAAACCTTTAGAAGTCCTAACAAGATTCTTTAGAGGCTTAAAGAATATGAGAGAAGGGAGCTGAGGAACTGGTGTTGCTTTTGAGCCTTGTCGTTGCCTGGAAAGACTAGGCAACTAGAAAGTTCAGGTGGTCAGAGTTAAAAAATGGTGAGACTGGCAACAAAGAAAGCCTGGTAACAAAACCTTTGAAACCATGGAAGCCAGCATGGTGGAAGGGTCCTGCATTTTGCAAACAATCTTAAAGTCTGCTCTCAGTTCCACCATTTGTGTACCATGTGGCCTCAGCTTTCTCATTTGAATATGGGGATAAAAAAATAAACACTTCAACAGAGTGTTGGAGAACAAAATGAAATAATGTACACAAAGCACTCAGCTCATAGTAGGTACCTCCCCAAATATTTGTACTTTCTTCAAAGGCTTGAAGATTCTACCAGTCATTGTTATGTTTTAAAACATCGCTTTTAAACAATAGAAGCCTTTGTAAACTTGTCAGGAGTCTTCCCTTAGAAGCTGTGAGATTTACAGGTTGCAATTAGGTATCATTTTAATAACTGCATGAGCTGTGTGGTTCTACAGGTCAGGAAGAATGCAAAGAAGATAGAATTCCTCCAATGTCAAAGGTCACTGGAGCGATATGGAAAAGAAATTAATAGAGCCTAGACAAAGAAAAGCAAAGTCAAATTAGGTCATGTAGCAAATCTGACTTGGAGGCAGAATTCTGTAACTAACTGGGGCTGAACGGAAATGGAAGTAATCAGTGGTAACACCTTAAATTCTTACCACCCTACACAATGCTGGTCCTAACAAATAGGACAGAAGCTGCAGCATACAGCTGTGCAGCCATGCTACAGTATACAGCCTTGCATACAATACTAACCATTTGTGAAAGTACGAAGTCCTTGGTGCAAATTGTAAATAGAACTGACAAGGCTAAACTCCCTTGTAAAATCGCTGAATTCTCTCAAAATTATGTGGAATGGAAACATTATTTCCTTAGCGCATAAGCACTAAGAATAAAATACTTAATTGAACCAAACTTAGAGCATAATGTTTATACATTAAGAAGGCATCTACATATTTGGTAATACAGGTATTTATAATATCCAAGAGAATTTCGAGTGTAATAAAATATACCTGCATTGAAAATTGCTGTTTGAAATGTGCTATTGAGTAATTGATTTAGATTTGTGTATTTAAGCATAATTTTACTGTTTATACACAGCATTGGAACAGTTAAGAGTACTTAATCACTATATACGTAAGTTTATTTTATTAAGTTTATAAGTTACTTAAGTAGTTGGGAAAGCTTATTTTGCTACGACTTCAAAATGAGGTTAAAATAGCTCATTAATAAATGCAGTTTTAAAAGCTCAAAGGCATTTAGGTCTATAAATAGACCCAATTATTAATCCAAGGTCCCCTTAAATATAATTGCCAACATTTGCTAAATGTGGAATATTGAGATTAGCCAATTGAATTTTAAGATATAATTTATAAATTAAATGTAAATTTTTCAAAGTCCAAGAAACCTCTGAGTAATACTTCCTATATAAAAAGTTATTCCTGGGATAGGGGAAACCCTCCATTTGGAAAGAAATGAAATCTTAAGAAGTAAATTCTCAATAAATAGATCAGAACACTAATTGCAACATAGGAAGGGGCTTGGATTCAACTCGATCCACATCATGGCTTCTCTTTCAACCCCATAACTGCCTCCCTTCTCTCTTCCACACCTGGCTCTGTCTACCTAGTGGGGAGACATGCAGAGTAGCACCAGCGCAGGTCAAGAAAGAAAATATACCAAATAGTAAAGAGACCACCAGCTTTGAAATCGCATAGCCTTGAGTTTAAATAGCAATCTGTGAGTGGCTAGAAAATATATCTCAGTGCTCTGAATTTTGAAAACGCTTACTCTGGGGGTTGATAAAGTATATGTAATCTATTTTTTTCAACCTCTGCCACCAACCACCAGGGGGTACAGCTGTGAACAAGTTACCATCCTACCCAAGAATAGCTGGTGATGACCACATGTGTGAATAACACAACCAACAGCAGCTACACCTGCTGCTCACAGTGGGAGGAAAATAACAGACATGGCCATTGATGTCAGAAGGATCTGGCCTGGAGTCGAGCTCCGCCCTTTACTACCTTATGGAACTGTAGTCTCTGAACCTCAGTTTCCTCTTCTGTGAAATGAAGAAGATTGGCCAGCATCAAGAGCAGTTGAGGGGGTCTGTTTGGAAGCATCCTGCCCAGTGCCCAGCACGTGTAGGAGACTGTCTCCACATCACGTAGTATCCTTGCCTACAGCAGGTTCTCCCTGGCCCCACTCTACACAAAAGGACAGAGAAGTGCAGGTAACATGAGGTCAACGTCCTGCCAACCCCTGAGGGCAGGGAGAGGACTGGAATGGCTGCTGGACAGGAGGCCTGGCATTCTCTCCTTCACCCATGGCCTTGACTGACCCTGAGGAAACAGTCAGTAACCTGAAACAGACAAACTCCAGCTGGTTCCATTCAAGTTTCTGTTCCTTTCACCTCTTCAGAAGTTCATACAAAATACTGCAATGATGTGTGCCCACTGCCAACCCCAGGTCCTTTCCTCTTCTTTCAGATTTTACTAGTGGAGACATTGGCTCATGACCCTCTAGTTTGCACATAATTTGTCTCAGAACCTGCATAACTCTTCAGCCATCAAGCTTAAGGGCTTTCTCTTGACCTGAAGAAAAGATGAGAGAATTAGAGTGGAGTGATGAGTGGCTGGTCAGGCCAGAATTCACCCCAAATCCCAGCAAGATGCTTTTGGTATCAACAAAACACTCTCCAGCAAAGATACTTCTTAGAGCTCCCATTGCTGGGCACAAGCTTCCCACCCAAGCAGCCAGTTTTTAACTCTGAGACTCAAAATCCCCAGAAATATCTTCTCTTTCTCCACTGGAAAATGTCAAGACCCCAAACATGGAACTACCTGGGCTACGTGGTAGTTATCTCTAAGCTTTCCAGCCTTTCCCCTCCTTTTCCCCTGTGTGCACAAAATAAATGACTCAATTGAATTTCTGGGCAAGTTACACTGATATCAGAACCCTGTGAACCAGGAAATGATGCCTCTTTCCAGAGAAAGAGAGACCTTCCAACAGATGTTTGCTCTGCTGTCAGCATCTATTCACTTTTGCACTAAACAGTGCCTGGAATTTCCTCTGAGGAATCAGTCCTTCCCACTCACAGTCTAGGTGCTTGGGTTGACCATGAGTTTTCTCTAGCTGTAGGGTGAGCCTGGCCAAGGACAGTCTACTATCTCCTGGCCACAGGGTCCAGTTCATGCAACACAGTGATAGGCAATGACACCAAGGACTTTCTTTTTCTCTACCTACTAAAACCTCGAAGGATGAGGTCTGACTAGGGGCAGGCAACCTAACACCACATGGAGATCAAAACGCTGGAGAAGAGAACAGGACCTAATGGCACCTGACTTGAACTCACATAAACCTTTTATAGGCTTGAAATTCATGACATAAAATAATCCCTCCTGCCTTAGGCCCATTTAGTTTAAGCCTTTATTATTCATCCCTGGGAGAAAATACTGAATGCTTACAACTTAAAGGAGGATATGCTTAGTTTGGCTCATGGTTTTAGAAGTTTCAGTTCATGGTCACCTGGTTTCAAGTAAAAACATCATGGTAGGAGGATATGGCAGAGGAAAGCTGCTCACCTCCTGGCAACCAGGAAGCAGAGGGAGAGGGAAAAGGGACCAAGAGGAAGGAACCAAGGATGAAATATACTCTTCAAAGGTACACCCCCAGTAACCTGCCTTAACCAGTTAGGTCCCATCTCCTTATAGGCCTCTACTGAGCTATAAACTCATCAATGGTTTAATCCACTTGAAAGAGTGGGAGCCCTCATGACCATTCAGCTTTTCAAACCTCATCAGATGGCAACCAAGTCTTCAATATCATGAGAATTGGGCAGAGGGTGGGAGGCATTTTGGATCTCAAACATAACACTTAAGACATTTTGACTTTATGATATCATGTGTGAAAGGGTATCCATACATCCATTTTTTTATTTTAAAGAGAATAAAACCAAGCAAAATAAAACAGAATAAATCCAATCAAGACAAAACTGTGAAAGTGATGCAGGACTTCAAAATAATATGAAATCAACAACGGTTACCATAATGCCTCTTGTTGTCTTCAAAATAGCTGCAGATACCTTCAGACATAATAAAATGAAACAAAACAGAACAGAATACAATCAATAAAAACAAAACAATTAATGCAATAAAGGACTTGAAAACAAGATAATAGTAAATCCAAAATGGCTACCATAATATAGCTTATTATCTTTGAAACAGCTGCCCGTGCCATCAGATATAATAAAACAAAACAGAATAAAACCCAACCCAACAAAACAATGAAAATGATACAGGATTTCAAAACAAGATAATAGGAAATTAACAATGAAGACCACCTTCAGAAAGAGATCCCCCATAGATGCTACACTGTGTATTGTTATCCTCTGAATAGATGATCAGACTACTGGCTTTAGACCTGCAAAGTCAGTGAAATACTAAACACTAAAAGCTTTAAATTGTATTTCACCTCAATAGCTATCGTCACAGCCTGTGTTTTACAGCAGGGTGGGGGTGGGGGATTGGATCTTCTTGTTTCTCAGCCTGCATGCCAGAAGGGACTGGCATCTGGCTCTCCCCCGAGTGGCCTGCACATGGCACCAATTTGCAGGAAGGGCTTGCTTCTTGTTGACTTCTTATTCTTTTTCCCCACAATCCACAGACAGTGCTGACTCACAGGAAAAGGCTGGTGTCTGGCTATTCCCCCAGCAGCCCACGCATGGCACCAGTTCACAGGGAGGGCTTGCTTCTTGTTGATTTTCATACAACCATTTTACTTTCCCCTTTCTGTACAGTATTGAATAAACTATATGAGGTATGGAACATTTAGACTTTGTGCTTGATGAATTTTAATAAAACGGGATTGTGTTAGATGATTCTGCCCAACTTTGGGCTAATATAAGTGTTCACATTTAAATCAGATTAGGCTAAACTATGATACTCAAAAGGTTAGGGGTACTAAATGCATTTGAGACTTAATGATATTTTCTATTTCTGATGGGTTTATCAAGTCAAAACATATCCTAGGTTGAGGAGCAGTTGTGTATTGAAAACAAAGACAGTAAATACTCAAAACTCATCACTTTGTTTTATGAGTAGTGCTTTAAGGTTATTTATATCTGTTGGATCAGCCTACTGGAAATAATAACTAATGGTAAGCCACCCAGCAACTCTTCTTGGCTCTGTATTCAGTGGCATCATCATGATAACCCAGTAGGGATATTGACACCAGAGCAATTGGCAAACTCTGCCTGGTTTCTGACTTTTTTGATTACCTAGACTTAAAAAAAAAGATGGATAAAATGTTAGGCAATACAGATTAAATTTCAAATTGCACCATGTCTGTAGTCATTATATTGCACAAAATCTTGAGATAATGTTCTTCCAGTACTTAAAAATTATTATTTTATTGTGCAAAGAATACTTGTGACAACTGTAATAACTGTAGCTTAACACCACTGTGCTAATTCTGATCAGGATACTGCCCTGTGCTCAGGGAGCTCAGAGTGATCTCCTCAAGGTCAAGTAATGTCTTGGTTACTTTTCTCATTGCTGGGACAAAACACCTGACACCCAAAGTGAAGCAAGGAAAGGTTTATTTAGCTCACAGTTTCTGGAGATTTCAGTCCATAATCAGCTGGCTCCAAGGCATGGCACTGGGGCAACACTTCAAGGCAGCAGCCAGAGCAAAAAAAGCAAACAAGCCTCTTCTCCTCCCTTAAATTGTACATAGACCACCCTCCCTTCAGGGTGGGTGTAACACTCACAAAATATCCTTGCCCTCCTTTGCACGGGATGAGGATATTTACAAAGTAAGAACCCTGGTTCCCTGCTGAGTCTCTCAGTTAAACTTCTAAACTGCTCAAGTTGACACAATGTATTAACCATAACAAGTAATATTAGAAGAAACAGCAATAAAAGATACTGCTCTGTCATCAAGAAATGTACAATGTAATTGTAAAGATAAACACAACACATGGAAAATATGATAAAGCACATAAGGAAACCTCTGAGTAAGGACTACAGATATCTGTTATGTGTTCCACCACCTCCCTAGCTACAGACATGTGCTGGCACTCTGCACTGGGAAGGATGTGGCGCCAGCATCTTGTCCAGGAGAGTATGCCAGGCAGCACAGCTGTGTTCCTCGTGAGCATCTTTACTCAGGAGTACAAACAATAGGACAAGCAGGAAGACACAGAGAAAGATCAGGTGGAGCTACAGTGCTTAAAGAGGCTCCTTAAGAAAACATGGAATATGCATAGAATAAAATGTCACACAGTCTTAAAAAGAAGCAAATCCCAAGATTTGCAATATACTGGATCAACCTGAAAAGCATGCTGAGTAAAATAAGCCAGAAAGGAAACTGCTACATGATTCCACTTATAGGAGTAATCTATAGTAGGAAAACTCATAGAAAGAGAGTAAGACAGCAAGTGACAGGAGGTGGGAGATGAAGAATTGCAGAATTCAAGCTTTTTCAATCTAAAATTTCTGTAATTCAAGATGAAAATTTTCTAAAAATATGCTGTACAACATAATGCCTATAGCTAATAGTATATTACTGTGCACTTTAAAATATCTGAAAAGGATAAATCCCATTCTAAATATTCTTCCCAAACACAAATATACACATATATACATGCACATGCACACACACACACACACACACACACAATCTTATAGAGGTTTAGTTAGAACCTTGCTGTGAGGATGATATGTCTGTATGCACAGGCCCAAATTCAAAATGGTATATACATTAAAAATTGTGCAGATTTTTGTGTAACAGCTATTCCTCTATAAAGCTCATTTTAAAATTTTCTTTTTTTTTTTTTTTTTTTTTTTTTTTTTTTTTTTTTTTGCGGCACCAGGGATTGAACTCATGACCTCGCGTTTGCCAGACAGGCACTTAGGCCACTGAGCTAGATCCCCAGCCCTATTTTTAAAAATTTTAAGTTTATTTTTAACTAATACATGAGAGCATATAAATCATGCAGGTTTATGGAATACCATGTAATGTTTCAATATATGTATATGTTTTGTAATATTCAAATCAGGGAAAACATGTTTATCTCCTCCAACATTTATCATTTCTTTATGAAGAGAACATTGAAAATCCTTCCTTTTAGGTTTTTGAAATATTTAGTACATTATCATTATCTGTAGTCACCCTACATACACAATACATGCCATATTTCTTTTGGAGGTTTATGTAATACCAACAAACATTTTTCAGGGAAGCTAATTTTCTTTAATTGCTTAAAGAAAAAAAAAGAAATTTGAAAAGAGCCTTGAAGATTGTCTAAGAAACTTACTAGAAATGCACATTCCCAGGTCCCGCCCCCGATTCACTGACTTAGAAACTCTGAGGGTGGCCCCAGAAGCCTGTGCTTTCCTGGGCCCTCTGGGGGAACTGAACCCTAGCTGGTAGGTGAGGGGCGCTGGACTGCATCTGACCCTAGACAACAGTCTGTGTGGTAGGGAGACAGGCAAGAACGCTTATGTTTCTGGCACGGGTGAGAAGAGCGAGTCAGCGATATGACAGCCTTCTCCAGGGCCACATTGCTAACATGCAGCTGAGCTGGGCTGCAGCCAGGTCTCTGGGTGTCAGAGCAGTGTTATTTCCATCAGACCCAGGGCAAGGGAGATCAGCAATAGTATGATCCCCTCGAGCCCCCAACCTCTCGATTTCCTCTCGCACCTTCTTAAGGAGCTGGAGAGCCTCCTGACAACAGGCTATGAAGAAATGGCCTACGGGGCGATGACAACTGCCTGACAGAAGGAAGGTGACTGGGCCTGGTGCGGAGCCCCACCACCCTCATCTGAGCAAGGATGGAAACGCTCACTCTCGGCCCCACACAAGAGTTGGAAAGTTGGATCACTGAGCCAGTACTGCTTGGCCTGGCACAAGAATCAAAAACGCTCAGCTCATCAGATGCCCCAGCCCAGAGCTGGCTGATGGCAGGAATGTGGAAACTCAACCTCCAATGACCCCAGGATCAGAGCCACAG
>RJWT010040846.1:0-12426 GCA_004365215.1 Cuniculus paca
AATACAATCATAAGAAAAGCATCAGCCAAACCCCAGTAGAGAGATATCCTATGAAACACTTTTCTAGGACTCCTCAAAACTGTCAAAGTCATTAAAAATGAGTTGAGTCTGAGAAACTGTCACAGCCCAGAGGAATCAAAGGAGGCATGGAGACTAAATGTAATGCGATGTCCATCCTGAATGGAATCCTGGAACAGAAAAAGGATATTGGTAAAACTAAAGATATCTGAATAAACTATGCACTTTAATTATGGAGTTAGCAACAGTATGTCAATATTGGCTCATTATATCTGACAAATATACCACACTAATGCAGGATGTTAATAATAAGGAAAATTGGGCGACCGGTGTATGGGGACTCTGTTTAGTATCTTCTTAATTGTTCTTTATAGTTAAAACTGTCTTTTAAATGAAAGCATTTTTTAAAAAAATCATCTCCCTTAAATGAGAGGGCAGGTAATGAGTCAGCTGATTTAGCAATTTTGGTGACTTGGGTTCTTTCCACCTGCCTGCTCTGCTCCCCTGACATGGGCTGACCTCACATGTTGGTGTCATGGTTGTAACAGGGTAGCATCAGTGCCTGTGACACAGACAAGCATGACAGCATCCAATGAGAATATAGGGATAAGCCCCTGGAGATCTCCCCATAGGACCATTAGCCCAAATTGGTGGCAGATCTACTCCTGAGCTCATCATTAGTAAGAGAATGAGGTGACCACAAGGGTCCACTGGAAGCAGGATTTCCTCTGAGTCTTGGGGGATTCAGGACCACTGGACTTTTTATCTCCTACTGAGGAACTGAGCAACTGGTTAAGCTGCCTTACAAGTGGAAGCAAAGCTAATGCTCTCCTTACTTGGGTCATGGTTATGTCTGTTCTCCAGCTTGCGCACACCTTCCGGTGCCTCTTAAACTCCATCCTCTTTGTGGGTCCATCTTTGTAGCTTGTGTAAATCATTTTGATGGCCAGCCCTTAAGGATTCTATATTAAGATGTGGGTATGTTATTTTTCTCTCTTCTCAGTGGTTGCTTAATGGCTTCACCGCTCACTGTAACAGCTGCTTTCTCGGAATGGAGAGGGAAAGATGCTTAGCTCAGTCCCTGCTTTGGGATCTTTCAAACACACTTACCCATGGGGCTTTCAGGTCGGCACGCCATTGTCTGCAGCTCCGATAAGACAAAACATTTCCCCACTGAATTTCATCAGGAAAGCGGAGATGGCCTGTACATATAACAGATCCCCCTCCAAAGTCTCTAAATGTCTTTCCGGTGCCTAAATCCTATTATGCTACTACTTTCTGTCAATTTCAGTTTTTCCAAATGGTGGCAAATATTATTAAGGTGCTAGGTTTTCTGCTCGTTGTAACATGGTTTCGAGTAGGTAATAGAATAATTATTTGTAAATAATTACAATCAATAATTTGGACCCCACTGTCTTTTTTCATAAGGTGAGGTTGGAGAAAATCATTAAAATTACAATAGATAAGCCATTTATGTATTCAGGTGAGAACAGTGACAGAAATCATGGTTGCCTTTTCAGCTAAAACCAAGAATAAACAAGAGACAAGGTGAGAATGAGAGTAGGTTGAAGACCTAGATCCTACACATTTGTCAAGAGTAATAAGTGCCATTACAGTATTTGGAATCCACTGGATCCTGAAGGCAGGTTACACTCCTGAGAAAAGGAAATCTATTCAAGGGGACAAAAACACCAAACAAACAGAGAATATCAAAAAACCCTATTACTTCCTGGCAAATGATATAAACTGAATTCAGTAAAGGTATATGAATTCAGGGAAAAGAGTGGAGTAAAATTGCTGCTTCCTCTCAGCCCCTGCCTCTTCTTCTCTTTTTCCACAAATACAATCAGCAAACAATGAATTAGGCAAATAAGCAATTATTTAATGATCACTTTGGAGTCTCTGTACCTCTTTCTCTTGCCCAGATCCCTGAGAAGGCAATGATGTGGAATAAGTTTTATAATAGTTGAAGGTACTGGTTTTGAAAGGAAGGAGGTTGTATGTGAGTAAGTGAGTGTGTGTGTGTGTGTGTATGTGCGCGCACATGCATGTGTGTGTGTGTATAGCTGATGAAGGGCAAGAAAGAGAAACCAAGACACACAGAGAGAAATTACAGGACAACCATAGTTGAAAGGAGAATGTTTTGAGTCAAAATAATCTGATCTCCATCTTGTCTAGAAGCTGCTTCAAAACCACAGGACCCTGGATCATCTCTACAAAGACAAAGATGCTAGGACAATTTAAAGAGATGGGAAAATGCTGGGAATCAGTTGGTACTTGATTGCCTAAGAACAGGTAAAACTAAGAGAATCCAGCTTCCTCTCCATCTCTCCCAGGTATGACTCTTGCAGAATTCCTTGATAAATGTTTTACACATGAATGTGTCACAGAATCTACAACCTGTCCTGAGACAGTTGGTGTAAGGATGCAGGTCTGAATGTATCTACTGTAATTTGGGCTTTGGGAATTAGATAATCCATATTTCTTGATATAGTATCTTGGGAAATTGTTTAAATTTCCATCAATGATGACTTTTGACATGAGAATACTAATACTAATAAACTATTTGGAAAGTTTAGGGTGTGGGGAGAGAGTAGTAATTAAAAGTAGAGTGACATCAGATAAGCTCTTGCTGAAGGCCACCAATGTATTGGAGAAAGACAACTAATGCCTTTAAATGGATATTTAAAACCAGTTTGGTGCTTATGAAGAATTCCCATCTCCTGCAGTGAAAGCCAACGCATAAAAGTAAACAAAAGAAAAGGGCAAGAATCATCCCTAGGACTTAATTATAAGGTAAATGGAGTTCCATAGAAGATTGAATTCTTGATATCTACGAGCTTACTATTTCAAAGTCATGGTCTTAGAACCTAAAGGTTGATATGGGGACATCTGTGTTGATCACACAAGAGCCCTTGAAATCTAGATTTTCCCCAATCGTAGAGGACTATAGAGGTGGCCCACTCCTTTCTGACAGATCTTTCCTGATAGATGACATATAGGTTTCTGTCTTGCAAGGCAACACAAAATTCCTCCCCACTTCAGGACCAACCCAAGGTCCACCCTAGCAGATTGATAACTACGATCAGGTCAGAACATTATTTGGCTGAGGAAGTGTAAAGCCTGGTAAGTGAAGAAGCGGGGTTTATGCTGAAGAAACTGTGAAATTACTGAATTCATACCTACAAAAGTTGGGAAAGTGCGCATGTGGCTGGATCCTGAGAGTGCTTTA
The DNA here is from genome assembly GCA_004365215.1 of Cuniculus paca. NCBI lineage: Eukaryota > Metazoa > Chordata > Mammalia > Rodentia > Cuniculidae > Cuniculus > Cuniculus paca. The sequence continues at coordinate 3,251 of RJWT010040846.1, forward strand.
TCAAGGACAATAAGATTACAAAGTTGGATTTGGAAGAGGCTTGTGCATATGACTCTCCTCTCCTGTGCTACAATTATACACTTCGGCAAGGATTCTGGGTGATTATACCCTATGAATGAATATACAGTCGGGTTGGTTCTCAGAAACATGGAAACAACAGTGCACTACACTAATTGAAACAGAACTACTGGAATTTCTACAGAAAATGATGTAGAGAGGAATGGAAAAAGTCAGATGACTGAATATGCTAGACTGGATATACTATGAAAACCTAGAAAATATACCAGTTGACTATGCTACTTGGGAGGCTTTGAAGGACACCAATAGGTGAGAGAGAAATCTCAAGAAGATTCAGATTCACAATGAATACATAAGGATCCAGTGTTCTGAAGCCTATCAGGACATCCCCTCCAAAGCAACAGGGAATATGCTGATAAAACAAGCTTCAGTGTTGATGGGAAACTCAGCTCGTCTGTCCTCTGCAGGCTCTGGGTGATGGCAGAACTGTGCTCCCTGACAGCATTAAGGAGGATAAGACCCCAAAATAATTGAGGCTAGATGATCAGTTTAGCATCAGAATGAAGGTATTTAATAGTGCTTGGTGAGCCTACCAGTAGACTAGATGACAGCTGACAAGGTTATTGCTCAGTCCATAGATCAAAAGAAATGAATGGATTGAGGGCAGGCATCCCCATAAAACTCTATAATCCCTTACCCAGTTTCTATGCCTTGCCCTGTTTTCAGACTTGGAATCCACTTACTGTAAAAGGACTTGAGGCCTTAGGAGGGAAGTCCTGTATCACCCCAGAAACTCCGTGTGATTATGACACATTCACTATTTCCCCAAAGGGATCTGATGCCCTTTACTTAGGCAATCATACAATGGGAAAAGGGATACCAAGACATTTCCAGGATTCTTGGACATAGATTCTGAGTTTACATGAATACTGGAGGATCTGAAGTATTCTCCTGTTCCTCTTGTTGGAATAAGGCATACTGGGGATCATGCACTAAGTGGTAATAAGATCTAGACTGATTCATTGAGTCCATGGGTCCATGAACCCATCAAAAGTTCATTTCGTTAGTCTTGAATGTATCACTGGAATGGACATTCACGGTCTGTGGCAGAAGCCCAAGTTGATTCTTCAGTTTGTGAATTCATGGAATCACAAATACAGAAGGTCAAATAGTAGACTCCAAAACTGCTCCCAACCTTGGGCAAAAGAATAAATGATGATGGAAACAATATTGCATCCTAAGGAAAGTGGTGGAGATTAGTGCCATCTAATGCTAATCATAGACCACGCATAACTCAACAATCTGGGCTCTACAAAAAAATGGAGAGATTCTGGGGATATTAAGTACTATAAACTAAACTCATGTAAGTAATAGTCCCACTTCTTGTGCTATTACAGATATGGTTTGTTACTGTTTTACCAGAACATGGAAACATGTTCTCAGGTACGGGGTACATGGCCTTTTCCATTCCTGACAGAAGCGAGTATCAGAAGTTTACATGGACACGGATTGGCCAATAGTATACATTTACTTCTTGCTCCAGATCTATGTTAATTCTCCTGCTGTCTGCAATGATCTAGTCCAAAGGAATCTCAGACTGTCTAGACTTTTGAAGAAGATCAGATTGGTCCACCAATTTGATGATATCAAATTAGTATGTTAGCATGAAAATTATGTGACAGATTAGAGGCTTCGCCAACACATGTTCTCCAGAAGGTGAGAGATAAATCCTACAAGGATTCAGGAATCCAGCATATTCAAGAATATTTAAGTAAAAGGCAATGTTATTGCATGCATAACTACTTTCGCTAAGAAAAAAGCACCTTGTAAGCCTTTTAGGAATCTGAAGGCAGCATTGCCCCACCTAGAAATATTCTGACACATTTACCAAGTGAAGTGGAAGGCTGTCAGCTCTGGGTGGGACATAGAGCAGGAAAGGTCTACATCAGGTCTAAGTAGTGATGGAAGCATTCCTGCTGCTTGGGCCATATGAGTAGCAGGCTCTCTGTTATTAGAGGTATCTGTGGTTGAAAAAGATGCCATGTTTATGGCAAGCCAATAGGAGACTCACAATGAGGACCCCTAGGGTCCTGGAGCATGGCCATGACATCTGCAGCAGAGAATTGCATATCATTTGAAAGACTAGCTCCTGGCATGCTAATGGCCTTGGGTGAGACAGAGTGTCTAACTATGGCCCATGAAGTTGCCATGTATCCAGAACTACCCATGATAACCTGAGTTCTGTCCAGCTCATCAAGTCATAAGGTCATGTGGGCTTAAGAGCAATCCATCATAAGCTAGATGTGATAGATCTGGAATGAGACATGACCAAGGCAAATCAGCAAAAGAAAACTACACAAGCAGGTGGCCCAGACCCTCATGTCATCACCACTGTGACACCAGCTCCTCTCCCTTAGCTCACATATATGATGGTCACCTGTATGATCAAGAGGATTGCATGATGTCTTATTGATTAGTTAATGGAGAAAGAAAAAAGCCAAACTTGACCTCTGGAAGAGCCAGATGAATTAGTAAATACAGGTCAAAAATGGATAGTGATTGCATGATAGCTCCTCCTAGGAGTGCCTTTGAAGTATAGATAAGGGAAATCCTCCTTTCAGTAGGAGTAGTTTTGAACTATGTGATTAATTATCCACTTTTGAGAAAAAAGAAGTGGTCCATATGGTTTATGGACAATGGCAGTGGTAGCCTAGGTCTACCATCATCTTTTATTTTTATTTTTTATTTATTTATTTTTCTGGTCATTATTTTATTTATTTATTTTTATTTTGAAGAGAATAAAACAAACACAAAATAAAACAGAACGTTCAATCAAAACAAAGCAAAGAATGTGATACAAGACTTCAAAACGAAACAAAAATAAACCAACGATTACCATGTTGCCTCTTGCTATTTTCAAAATAACTTCCCATACCATCAGGAATAATAAAATCAAACACAACAGAACAGAATAAAACCAATCAATATAAAACAATGAAAGCAATACAGGACTTCAAAACAAGGCAGTTGAAATACTACAGTGGCTACCATAATATATCTTGTTATCTTCAAAGTAGCTGTTTATATCATCAGACATAATAAAAACAAACAAAACAAAATAGAATAGTCAATCAAAACAAAATAATGAACATGATACAAGACCTCATAACAAGATTAAAGGAAATCAATAATGGCTACCATAATGCTACCATCATCTTTTAAAGTCCTCTCTAGTCTAATAGAGTTTCTACTACAGAAGAAGCACTAAGTAACCACACAAATGGTTCACCAGTCATTGTCAGCCAACCTCTACCACTGGCCACCTAAGTGCTGGTACAATTGGTGCATAAATGTGGTAGCTGCTACCACAGGGTTCAAGGCTCTGTGTAGGCTCATCTGCATATAATCCCACTAATCAAGTCTGACTTAGTCATCAGTACTGTTGACTATCCAATCTTTAAGCCACAGTGACAATTTCCGAGCCTTAGGTGGAGCACTATTCCTCAAAGAAACCAAACATCCACGTAAAGGGAAGTTGATTCCATTACACTGTTTCCATTCCAGAAGGGGAAGTGATTTATCATAATTACTATCTATAGGTATTCCAGGTACAGGTTTAATTTTCTTGCCTGGAGGACTTAAGCTACCATCTGAAGGTCCAAAGAGTGTTTGTTCCATTGTCATGGTAGTCTACGTTGCATAACATTGTGCAAAGTAATCCACTTTACAACAGATGAGATAGAGCAGGAAGCTTTTTGACTTCTACTAATCCTGCCAGATACTGTGTGAAATAGAAGCTGCTAGCCTGATAGATAAGAAAGCCTTGGAAAGGAGCAGTTTAGACACCAGCTGGAAGATAACATGTTACAAGTAAGGGACTCTGTCCTCTAGGATGCGAAGTCAATGATCATTGTACTGTACTGTGTCTCCAAAAGGTAGACTACATGGATCTGGAATCAGGTGAAAGGAGACAGTCCCACCCACTGTGACTCTCTGTGACCTATTTGGGGAATTTGTCCTTCCCATTCCATCTCCTTTAGCTTCTGTGAAGATAGAAGGTTTGTTTGGTTCCAACAAGGGGAAAGCTCCTACTAGGAGGCAAAGCAAGAGTCTCATCAAATTTTGAGTTATAGCTGGTGTCGTTCCTCCAGTATCTTTAGGCCCAAAGACTATTAAGTGAGGAAAGGAGTCACCATCCTAGCAGGAATAACTGATTTTGTTCATTGTGAGAAGGTAGGGCTACTACAGAGTTGGGCAGAGGACAATGTGCGTGTACTCAGATGAATATGTTGGTATCAACTGATACTTCCTTAGCAAATTTCGTTGATAGACAAGCACAGTTTGCACAGCCTGAGAAGCACAGGGTGATCAGTTCACCCACAGGTAAGCGGTCTGTATCCTCAGTGACGCTGGCGATATGGCATGGGTAGAAGAGGAAAGCAGAGATGAGAAGCAGTTGTATGCCCTCAGTCAGTGACTGCAGTTTATCCTACTGCAGTTCATCCTACTCCTAAGTATGGATCATCCTAGAAGAGATGATGAGAATCTTGTAGGCATGATTCCCAAGTAGGATGAAATTATTACACAAAGAATTCATGGGCCCAAGTGTGCAAGGACTGAACACAGTAGATGTTACAGTTTAAGGACAAGATCCTCCCTCAGGACCCAGGCACCATTTCTCCAGCCTCCAGGAGCATTGACTGCCGTCAGCTCACAGATGTCCCCCAGCCAAAGGGAAGTGCCCCGGCCAAGCTATGCCCCTCCCTCGGCCCAGTGCATATCCAGTGCCTGATGGACATGGGGCGAGAAGGCCCAGCCCCTTTGCCTCTGCTCAGTCTAATTCTGCAGGTAGCACCCCAGCTCCAGAGCACACTGTGCAGCTCATTGAGGCCTCTGCGGCAACTGTGCCAAAGTGGACTTCTCCTTCTGCCCAGTCTGGCAACCAGGTATGGATCACCTAGTGCTGCACTTTCCCATAAATGTGCTGGGGACACACCTCTGTCTCGGGGGTGTGTTTCATAGGGAACCCAAACCTGAGACAGTCTAACACAAGCTCTGGAGTAGAAAACCAACAGAAACAGAATAGTAGTATCTGCTTTCAATCACTATCTGCACCAATGACACAACAGCACTCCTTTCAGGTGGTTTAAACCTAAACTGGAACACTGAGATGGATGGCAAAGACTAGTTACAGTTTATCATTTTACAGAATTCTGCTAACTCAGGTGCCAGGATCTCCATACTGCTCCATACTGCTCCTATCAACCCAAGCTCTGTCAACCCACTGGCCTCTATCCGTATAGGAGCTAAGAGAACAGACGTTTTTGGTTGAGTGCTTCAGTGGTGGTGCAACCAGAATGCAGCATCCAAAATAGAAAACAAACAAACAAAACAACTTCAAAAGCCACCCAAAACACTAAGATGTGTTACCTTTCTAGCCAATCGCGTAAACATTCGTAACTACCTCATCTCTTTTTGTAGGAGCTACTGATTTTTTTTGCACTAACACACTGATCATAAAAAGTGTCAGATAAGATCTCTGGCGAGTTAAAGAAAAGGTTCAAAGTCCAATTTCAGTAAACTTGTGCTTAATTCAACTTTCAACTGAACTCAAATGTTGGAGAGGACAGGAGAAAACAATGACGTGGTAGGCTCAACTGGAACAGGTGTTTAAAATTCACTGCTAGGTAAAGATTCACATTGAAAACTTTACTTCTGTTGGATGATGAATATTTCAAAGTTCTACTTCTTTCTCTCTCTCCCCTGCCCTTGCTGACAAAACTTTTTTTTTTCCAGCAGGAAGGCACGACCATTCTGCAATACTGCCAAATATAACAAACATCTACAGATGGGTTGGTCTGCAGCTGGAGGCTTTAACTTTGTAGTATTTATTTGAAATATCCGAGCCAGCAGAGCAAGGCTAAGGCACAGTGGGCACAATTCACAATGTTTTGGCTCTGGAGCAAATAGCAGTTGAACTTAGTTTTTTCAGCTAAAATGGAATTTATGCAGATGTGCTTTGCACTAAATTCATTAAACAATTACATCCTGGTGCAGTTTTCACATTTTTGTAAGGGATCTGCATAAGCACTAATTAGATCTAAAACAATGTTACTGGGCAAATTACAGTGCTGATTGTTCGCCTCGTCTTGCATTCCGCATCTGCTTTGCAGAGATGATGATAATTTAGGTGCAAGCCATACAAATGCTGGTTTCTGTTACATTTACTAGAAATATTTATTTAAAACGTACTATAGATTAATTGATAATGTAAGCGTTTTAAAAGAGCCTCCAAATGTTTTCTCACCGACATTTCCTGGTAAAATTCAGTCTGTGAAAAATACAGTAGCTGAAACTTCTCACAATTGCTAACTGGCATTTTCCTCTGTGCGGTTTGCTATTGAAAGGCAACTTTGCATTTCATTTGGCTTCAAGTACAAGCTGGGTTTGCTGAATTACAGCAGTGCCTTTCAGAGTGCCGCATTTGACGTAAAGGCACACAGACTCTCCTAAACAGCTCCCAGCCGTGGCAACCCACACTACCTCTTCTTTGGTCCTTCGGTTAAAAAGGGTGACTTTGTGTTGGGAAATTATTCAATGTCTTAAGAAGTTCAGATCTGAGAGTATGTTTTCTTTCCCCCATATTCGTCTTGCTATATCATTAAATGTAGGAAGACGTTTTAACATTTAAACATAAAATCAATCTGCAGATGTGAGGACATTCCAATAGGGTTTCTATGGCAACTTTGAATGTACTAACTTAATTCAGGACTTGCTCCAGCCTAGGAGTCACCTCCATTATTGCTGTCATCCTAGACATTCCTCAATTCGCCTGGCCAGTCACACAGTTGAAGCCCTGAGAGTAGCCATTCTATTCTCGAGAAGGATAATCGGTACTACAACTAGCATTATCTCCATCCCTGGGAAGGAGGCCAATGCGGTGAATCAGTCTGGCTGCTGGTTTTCTGAAAACCACGCCTGTTGTTGGACTTTCAAAAATGGTTACGTTTATTGTTTGGTAGAGCCAGCCGTGAAAAGCCAAGCTCACTGTGGATGCCAACAAAGATTAAGAGGCAAAACTGAATTCCAAATGTAACCAGTGCACAAACCCAAGTTCAGGATATTTGGAAATAGCTCTTCTTGGTGCAGGGATACTAATTATTAGTGTAAATCAGTGAGTATTAATGGTGGTCTCAAATTGTAGCATTCAGGGTCACTTGCTTTAGTGAATTGCTTCTCTAACCTTTATATGTGGGTCTTTCCATTTCTTTCTGTGCTTTTTAGGTAGGAGAGATTGTAACTAGGAGGGTGATGATAATTCCTTCTACTGACTTAATTGGTAAGCCTGAAACTGCTGTGCTGGTTAAATAAGAAATTATATCCTCTTTAAAGGAAAACATAATTTAGCACTAACTTGGTTGTTTAAAGGTAAAATGCACCATGCCTGTGAAAACAGGCAAAGTATGTTATAATAAAAATGTTACTTTTTAAGCTCAGGAAGAGACAATAATTTGTATTTCCTAACTTGAACACCAAGTTCTTATTGTTTTACTCTTGGAAATTATTTGATTCTATACATTATTTCCATTTTGTGTTTTACTACAGGGAAGGAGGAAAATAAGTGGGATGTAATTTTTACCAAATTAAACAGAAATGTGAGACCTATTTCTTAAACTCCCAAAGGTTGCCTTTAGTCTGACGGCAAATGGAGAAAACTGCCTCAAACGTGGGAAGTTCTGAACAACTGGAAGAAGGTTATTATAACATTTTCAGGCTTAGCAGTGTTCATAGTTCTTGGGGTTGATAAAAGGTCTATGCAGCTTCTGAAGAGATAACTAAATGAAAGAGCAGAGTTCTTGGTAAAACTGGCTTTGCTGTTGTGTGTTTTGGCCAGAGTATTTGTGGATGCTACTATTTACTGTTCCTTTTTTTTCAAGTGCCAGAATAGTGGCCGCGTTGGCCTTAGAGGACCTGAGGTAACTCTTGATTGTACTTATCCTGCTCCTTCTTTCCTGGTCTTCTTCCTTCTTCCCTCAAGGAAGCATTTCTCTATTACTTCTCAGGGCCAAGTACTGTGTTTGGCACTGCAGAACAACATGGGTAAGCCAGAGTTCCTGCCTTTTTGGTATTCACACAATAGTAGGGAACATTCATAAATCCTATCCAACAAGGCACACATTTGATAATCTTAGGTTATTTATTGGGGAGAACCCAGAGTTTAGGTGTCATATGGTTATAGGCATTTTCTTTTTGTTGAAGTAAACCCAGGTTTATTAGTCGAAACATATTAGTCAATAGAATATTACACATATAAACTGACCCACTAGTGTCCTCCCAAGAAAAATACAAACTAATTATAATTGAAGACGCTGAAAAGGTCCTCTGTTCCCAGCATGGCTTCCCATATGACCCTGTAGAAATTGCCAGCATTGAAATTCCCTCTTAAATGAATCTTCTTTAAGGAGCTTATCCCTTTAACCAGTTTAACTTTATATTAACCAGATTAACTTTTAAAAAATCATTGGGATTCTCAAACACTGCTGGTAGGAGTTTTCCAGCCAAGACATCGCTTCTACACTGGCCATGTAGCTAATTCTCTACTTGCAATAGTGTCATCTGTGTGTCCCGGACAACAAGTGTTCTGTGTTAGTCAATTTTTTGTTAGTATGGCAAAATACCTGAGAGAAACAATTTAAAAGGAGGAGAGAGTTTGTTTTGCTTTGTGGCTTTGGAAGTTTCAGACCATGGTTGCTAGACTTTATTACTGTGGACCTGTGGTGACACAGTATATTATGGCAGGAATATGTGGTAGAGGAGGTCTATTCACCTCATGGTGTCTGAGAAGAAATAAGAAAGACAAAAAGCTCCTATGTTTCTGGCATCCCCTTTGAGAGTACTCCCTCAGTGACCTCTCTCCCTACCATGAAGCCCCATCTCTTAAAGGTTCTACCACCTCCGACTAGTGCCACAGGCTAGCCTTTCAACACATGAGCCTAGCAGACAATATAGCTAACTTACTGCTCTGCATATGAGAGGAGATTCTCACATTTGTACTTCTGTATCAGAAAGGCTGACGCTACAGGGAAATGACCCTGGGGAACATTTTAAACTATACAGTAATAAATAAGACTGCTTAATCTGAAAGGAATTTAATAAAA
>RJWT010040847.1:0-12425 GCA_004365215.1 Cuniculus paca
TCCTGACAACAGTGGCTTCAGGACAGCGACTCAGCCCCATCGTCCTATCAGCATCTTTCCCATTTATCATCTTCATCTTTCCCCACTGCTCCATTAACCCAAGTGTGTGCTAGAAAGAATCGTTCCTAACTAACCCGTTTTAGGGGACTGCAGCAGAGACGACTGTCTTTGCTGTTGTTGTTGTTGCAAAAATAGAATCCCAGATATAACCACTAAGGAAATGAATATGGAGATTCCTCAAAAAAACTAAAACTGAAAAAACTAAAACTAGGAATTCCATCTGACCCAGCTACACCTCTTCTAGGTATCTTCCTGAAAGTGTTAAGACATCATGAGCCATGCACATCCATATTTATGGAAGCACAACTCATAATAGCTAAATGTAGGAAGCACATTGTACATCCATCAACTGAAATGGATAAAGAAAATGTATTACTGTATTTACATGCCATGGAGTACTACTCTGCCCCAAAGAAGGATAAGCTTGAGTCATTTGTAGGCAAACAGATGCACCTTGAGACCATGATGTTAAGTGAAATAAATCATACACACAAGCTTATGATATGGTTTCTCTTTATTAGAAACAAGGTATCTTATTGTCTGGGTGTGTCACAGGATCACTCTTGCTTATTATGAATTCATAGAATCACTCCTGCTGGTTGGAATATTGATTTAATGACTGGAGGGTTAGCAGCCATTTGGGGCCAGGGAGTGACTTTGTGAAAGAAAGCAAAAGACTGGGACAGAAGACATCTGTGACTGGTACGGTGGAGGGCCATCCTAGCTCTGGACGGATCACCTCTAGACCTCTTGAAATAAAAAATAAGCTTCTGTCACATTTTAAATACTATTACTTCTCTCTCAATAGCTAGATAGCCAAATCTAATCCTAACAGATACTGAATTTCTTCACTCACTAAGCAAATCTTTACTGAAAGCCAATTTAAGTGAGGTCCTTTTGACTCAATGCTAAATAAATAAAGATACATGACATAAAGACCTTATATTTTGGGGGTTCACAGCTGAGTCAAGAGAGATGATCATACAAATGAACATGACAGTAGGAGAAGCGCTAATAAATCAAGTATCAGTCCCACAGGTGGACAGAGAGAGGATAGGAGAAACTGACTTACAACAGCTGGAGGTCTTATTTATCCCACATTCCCCACTGGTGTTCCTAAACCCTGACCAATATAATCTTCAGGACTTCATGGCAAGAAAATCAGAATTCCAGAGAAGTGTTGGGAACTCCTACTATCACCTATTCTTAATATATTTCCAATATCATATACTTTTATTTATTGTGAATACATTAAAAGTTAATTAATAAGAAACTTTTTCGGTAGGGATCGAAGCCAGGGCCGTCACGCCGAGTTACAGCCTGTCTTTATTTTTTTACTTTGAGACAGGGCCTCACTAAGTCACTAAGTTGCCCGATCTGGGCTTGAACTTGCACCCTTTTGCCTCGGCCTCACGGAGCGCTGGGGTTACAGACGCACACCGCCTCGCCTGGCGCTCCTATTTATGCAGGTCTGTCACCTGTGACGAGCACTCAAACGCTGAGAAAGGTCAGCACTTGCCGCAGGGGGCACTGGAGTAAACCTAGCCTTACTTTTCCTGGCAAGGTGTCCAGGCTACACTGAACTTCTTACTAAATTACCCCTGTAAAGTTGCACGATTCTGGGAAAACACCGTACTTCTTGGAATATGGTTCGAATGATTAGAGAAAGTACACTAAATATATAATTCTTACCAGCGTGCATTTTATTTGCTTTCATGATGACTCATCAATTAGCAGCACACAGGATCACAGTTGTACGCAGCTGTGGCTCCCAGCGGGATGAGGATTGACCAGACGGCGGCCACCTCCTTCACGCGTTCTCCTGCTCTGACCCCCAGGGATGCCGCCCTGGCCTGTGCCCCTCTACCCTGTGCTCCTGGGGCTCTGGGCACCGGCCCTGCCAGAACACACCGCTCCTGGCAACCTCCGTCTTGGACTGCAAGCTCCTGAGGAGGCCGGAAGTCCGTGTCTTCCTCCCAGCATTGGACTCCAGCGCCCCGGGTGTGGGAGCAGCACACAGGATCACAGTTGTACGCAGGTGTCCCTCGGAATGCACTGCCTCTGCTTCTGTCTGAGTCCGTCGCCCTCCCTTAGGCTTTGGGTCTCGATTCTTTTTGTCTGCTCAAGGACACTGGCCACTTCCCTCCTCCACACCTCCCACTGTCCCCCAGCTCCACCGGCTCATTCTCATTGGTGTAACAATCAGAAACAGAGTCTCGGCCAGGGATCTAGCTCAGTGGCACAAGTGCCTGCCTGGCACGCACAAGGTCCTGAGTTCAATTCCTGGTGCTGAAAAAAAGAAAAGAAAAAAAGAAACAGAGTCTCCTCACCTCTCATGTTTCCAGCCTTTCTCCGGTTCTTTTTAAAAACATAAAAGGAGTTGGGTTCCTGTCATCCACAGCTGAAAAGTCCTCGTTAGTAACAGACACACAGGTAAGAGCCTGTGGGACAGCTTGCAGTTGAAATCGGCTTTCTCCTACCATAGCAAAGTCACCTAAGGCTCAGAAAGATCGAGTAACTTGCCCAAAGTCTGCAAAGTCTCCTAGCTGAGACAAGCAAACCAGAAACTGCCCTCTGCTCGTCATCCTTGCAGTTACTTCCCCTTTGCTGCCCCCTTTATTGGAAAACCTGTTAAAGAACCTGCACACCTGTAATCCCATTACTCCAGGAGGCTGAAGGGGCTTGGGGCAGAGGGCTTCAAACCTCGGGTTTTGAGTGCGGTTGAGGGTCTGGCCTGAAGCACGTCACTGCAAGGGGCTGTACTAAGTCTGAATAGTCACACGGTAATTGGGGTAGACGCTGCCCACGGTTGCAGGGGACTGCTGGTGCATGGCCAGAGACTCACCACGTATAAGCGATTACCTGGTTACCTTTCCATCACGTGTTCAGACCCGGATATCCCGGTCCTGGGCTAATGTTTAACTCAGACGGTGGATCTGACCCAGAAAGCAGCGCTAAGGCAGGCAGACCCTTCTTTCTCTAGCCTTTTGCTTAGCTGTCTCCTGCCTAACTTTCACAGCCCTAGACCTTGATCCAGACCTTACAATCTTTTGCTTGAATGGTTGCAATATTCTCTTTACAGCCAGGAGGTCTTTAAAAATGCAAATCAGAACTGGTCATTTGGCTGCCAGGTTAGGATGGCTCCTTGCCATACCCAGAGCACCACTCAAGGGCCTCTGCTACCTGGTGGTGGGCATCTCTTCAACCTCTTCTCCCAGTCTTCCTTGCTTCCTCTACACCAGCCACACTGGCCTTTCTACTCATCCTCAAGCTATTGAATATGCCTCGGGACCTTTGCTCTTGCTCTGCCTTCAGGCTGGGCTTGCTGGTTCACCGACTTCATTCAAATCTCTGCCCAAATGTCAGCCACCGCAAAGAATCCTTCCCGCTCAGCCCACTGCCCATAATCCTCCATTCCTTTGCCACATGTTGTCACGTGCTTGTCAGTTTGCGTTTGTTTACCATCACCTGCCCTACTCAGATGTCAGCTGCATTAGGGCGAAGACTCATTTGTTTCGGGTTACATCCTCGGCGTCCAGACGAGTCCGGCAAATAGTAGATGCTGCACAGTGAGTGAATAACTGAAAAGATCAGGGACACCACTGCGGTATTAAGTGAAGTGACATTTGTGGAAGCACTTCCTAAACACTGGGGCACTAATCACATGTGAGTTGCGATAACATACATTCCATCTTAGCATTTATGGAGCAGTGTGTCAGGCTGTATACGAGGTACTACAGTTACAGAAATGAGTAAGACAAGGTTCCTTCTTACTGTAGCTGGGGAGTCAGGGAAAGAACAGACACGGGGAAGTGTTACTCTAGAGTGAGCTAGCCAAGAGCTACGGAGGCATACTAAAGACCGGAAGATTTAGTGTGTGTGTGTGTGTGTGTGTGTGGTGTCACTGTCACTTTCCTCATCATTAAGATGTAATACTCGACACCTGCGATTTAAAGGAGGCAAGGTTTGTTTTGGCTCGTAGTTTTAGAAGTCTCACTCCTTGCATAGTCGGCTGGCTCCAAGGCAGAAACACTGTGATTAAAAGGCCTGAATGGAGAGCTGCTCACGTCAAGGCAGCCAGGAAGAGAGATGAACCCTTCCAGGCCACGACCCCAATGACGCACCTCTAGCTAAGGGCAAGTGGTCTGTAAGCCCCCTGATCCAACCCCTTCCGAAAGCTCTGCCTCTGAGCACATGAGAGTTTTGGGGGTCAGTCGTGATCTAAAACCGTAACAGGGAGACACAGGCAAATGAAAGGCTTTGCAGGGATACGCACACATGCACACAGATATGCACGCACACACGCACGTGCACATGCACACATGCGGAGTCGCATTAAGCTGGGCTTTGCAGATTGCAGTTGAGCTCACCAGAGGAGAACCAGGGAAAGCGCGGTGCAGGCAAAGGAAAGCAGCCCAATGCATGTTCTTCACCATGTGGGCCTCCAAGCCCCTTCCCCAGCAGGCCTTCCTCCTTCCTGCCTTTCCCTCTTATTTGCCGAGTCCCGGTCCTTCTTTGACCTGGGCCTCCTGCATCCATTTTTCTGTCTCACTGCCCACCTTTCCCGCTGCATTTCAGTGGGGAGAAGGTCACAATTCCTCAGAGCACAGAGGTCACAGCTCTCCAACCACCCGCTTCGCACTCCCGGCCACCGACCTTGGGTTTCAGACACGGTCGGCTGAATGTCCGACATTCTTCCTCACTGTACTTTCCCAGGAGAGATACCTTTCCAGTGAAACATTTAAAACTCTTCTTCTTACCTAGTCCATCATACCAGTAAAGGCAGCAAACTAAAGGATAGACCATGTGCAACAGTCAACAGCTTGCATTTATCACACAAATGAATGAATGAAATGAGTTTTTAAAAACTTTTAAGAGTGCTGTAGCTCACACTTCATTTTATAACATGTTTTGCATTTGGTGTCAAGTTTCCCATAGAAACAATGTTATAAATTGTACTTTCCCTGCCAAGAAAGTGCATGAAGGCTGTTTAGCTCACAATGTAGTAATAAAATGCAAAAAAAAAATGAAACATGTAGTTTCAAGCAAAATAGTGTAACATGGGTTCAACAATTTTGAATAGTGGTGCTTGAGGAAACCTAGTTTAAATTAGAAAATCAGGTGGTTCTTAAAAAAATATGGAGACTCTCAAGGCAATGAAGAGTCCCTTCAAGGGCTCAGAGGGTGCTGTCTCCTCTTAACATGTTTCAAAATGAAAATGTGTGCTTGTCTTTTCCCTTTGTATAATCATATCCTTGGGTCAGTCTTACATTCACAGTGGGGAGAAGGAAGGGCCGGAGTCTGGCCTTGGAGAAAAGGACACTGGTCTGGAGAGAGTGGAATATTGGACGAGGAGAAATTAACTAAATGGTACTTGGTAGAAAGAGAAAAGGGAACCAATGTGCCGGGAGCAAGCTTCTACCCAGCGAGTAGCAGAAATACATTGGCGAAACCATGAGAGGTGGGGGCCAGCCAAGCTCAGGGGATGCCAGAACTGGCCAGAACCGAGGGGATGCGGCGCCGACGTTTGTACACAACGGGACGCCAGGCTGCCGACTTTGAGGTGTCTGCATGGCGGGTCCTCTTGACATACCTAGGTGGTTTCTGCCGGATGTGTGTTTCGTGTAGCATCATATTCTCCTGTGGATTTTGGTGATGTATTCTATTGCACACAATTACTGACTCCTAAGAAGGAACTTCAGAGATCCTTGCTTTTGACATAAAAGGATGTCACCTCCCCTTCACGGTCTCCACATGCCTCTCCCTTGCATCTCTTCTCCCCGTAGCTTTCGCTGTACAACCCCGACCAAATCATTTTATTCACTGGGATTCGTTTTCTCATCTTTGAATGACAACGCTGAAACAGATTCTCTGTCCATTCCAATTCTAAAAAATTGATGGGAAAATTCTCCAAAGTGGAAAGAGGATGGACTCTAATTATCATGGTCTGAATCAAGTAGCTGTGATTTCCAAAACGGTTCTTTCTGAATGTCACGGATGATTCAGAGCTATGCAGTTTTCTTCCAGACTTAAATGACCTTTCTGCTCTCAGCTGTTTCAGGGAACTGGCCTGTGTCTAGTAGAGCCGGCCTGACAAGTGTAGGGCTGTCTTTACCTTTGAAGTCAGGGGGGTTGGGGGGAGAAGCTGACGGCCAGGTAGACGTGTAATCCCAAGCACTCCGAAGGCTGAGGCAGGAAGACTGCCAGTTCGAGGCCTGATTAGACAACTCTGGGAGGCCCAGTCTCAAAATCAAATAAAAGAAGAGAGAGGGAGGAAGAAGGAAAGACAGACAGACAGTGTAGCTCAATGCTCCCTGGATTCAATCCTCAGCACCTAAAATAAGGAGGTGATGGACGGTAACAGCAGCAAAACCTGTTCTTTTCCCTCCTTCCACTCGATGGCTGTCTGAGTAGCCGCAAGCAGATAAAACCCTGTCTTCCCAACCTCGAGTTGCCCCTCCTCGGCTTTCTAGCCACCGAGTGGCACAGGCCCAGAGGAGGGGGCGGCACAACCGGAAGCGTGGCCGCCACACTTCCGGCGAGCCTCCAGGGCGCTCGCCACACTTCCTGTTGATCTGCCGTGGCTGGGAGGGGCTCGGAGGAGGGCGGGGCCTGATCTGGAGGGGCGTGGCCTGGCCTGGAGGGGCGGGACTGCGGCGGGCGGAGCTGCAGCAGAGTCTTCGGAGCCCAGCGCCCGGCTGACCTCGCCGCGTCCGGTCCTCGTCCTCGGCCCTCGCTCGCCCGCCCGCCCGCCGCGCCATGCCCGCCGTGGACAAGCTCCTGCTGGAGGAGGCCTTGCAGGACAGCCCGCAGGTACCGCCGCTGCCGCGCCCTCCGTCAGCTGGGGACAGGGCTGGTGACCGCAGGACCCCGCGGCCCAGCCCGGTGACCCCGCCCCGCCTCTCCGGCTGGCTTAGATAGGGGTGTCCCGGACAAGGAGCGTCACCTTCTCCATTCTTTTTTCCTCCAGTACTGGGGATTGAGCCCAGGGAACCCTTCACTCTGAGCTTCATCCCCAGCCCAGGTCCCCCCAGTTGCCCAGACTGGGCTGGAACCTGTGATCCTCCTGCCTCAGCTTCCCAGAGTGCTGGGATTCTAGGCGTGTCCCATCCCGACCGGCCGTGCTTTGACGTTGTCCTCTGTAAAACCGGAATAACATCGGACCCACGTTAGCATTAGATGAGCAAGTACCTGTGGAGTTTTGATCCGAGTAGAAGGTCAGTTTGACTACCATAGGGACTGCCGCCACTACTGCTGCCGGCCGAGATCAGGGGGGCTTAGGGCCCAGAGCGAGAAGCAGAGAACTGGATCCTCTTCCCAGGCGTCCCGACACTGTTTACCGTGTGCAGAGTTCACAGCACCTGCCGCTCTGCCCTGATGAGAGCCCTGTGAGCTGGGGCTGGCAACTGGGGTGCAGGCGCAGCGAGAGAGTGCAGTGACCTCAGCGCACCGGCCTGGGGCTTTGCTCTCCTTTTGCAGGTATCCTGTTTCCTATCCCCTCCTGGGTCTGCTTTCCCGGGGTGTTTAAATAAGCGTCTTTATTTTTTAAGCTAAGTTCATTGGTTCAGTTGATAGGCACGATGATCACACTCAGCACAGGAAATCTGTCCCTGTGCGTGTAAGGGAGCATCCTGGTTCCCTAGCGTCTTCACTCTTGTGGACTCAGAGTGCCATGAGCCCGCGCTGTTTCCTTTTGGGTCCCCTCCCTGGCCCCCTGGCGGGATGGCCCGGCCCATGGCAGCCTTGTGAGCCTTTGATCCTTACCTCTGTTCGGTCTCCCTGTGGATGGGCCACGAGGGCAGGCGCACCTGTGTCCTGGGCGCGGTTCTTTGCCCCGCCCCCCATGGACAAGCAGGAAACTAAGCAAGCTGTGGTTTCTCCTTGTGTGAATTGAGGTCCTGAGGCCCGATCACCTTCTCCAACGCCACTTTCATGCAGCTCTGGACTTGGGGTACTTGGATCAGCCCCACGCCTGGGGTAGGGAGCATTTTACCCATCACCCTGTTGACGGGTCTGAGCATAAGAGCGTGAAGTTTCTGCCCGTCCCCAGCTTTTGGCTGGGGATCCTGGCACTTTCCTAGCCAGACTTGGTGATGGCTGAGTCAGGTGGAGGCATCGTGCTGATCTCTGCTTGTCCTCGCGGAGAAATTACATGCGGACACTTTAGCTGTCGTGGAAACAAACAGACGCTGCTTCCAAGTGGCCTGATGGGTTTGCTCGGCTTCGAGGGGCTGGAAAGCCAGGAGAGGAGGCAGCACAGCCGGGCTGCAGTGCTGGCTCTAACTCTACCTTATCAAGTGCTTTGGGCAAGTGGCTTGGTCCTGTCCTGCAGGGGCTCAGTTTCCTCATCTGCAGATGCTCTGTAGGACATGATGTGGAGCAGATAGCCTGTGAGCTGCTGTGGAGGCTTAGAGCCCTGTCGTATCTGCAGGGTTTATAACCATGTACCTGTGTATGGGAAAAGAAGTTTGGAGGCATTGCTGTTCCTGCTGAATGTTCCCTGTTAGACTTTGTTTCTTAAATCGTTCTTTGAGACAGGGCCTCGCTCTGCAGTTCAGGCTGGCTTTGAAGTCACTAGTTAGCCCAGGCTGCCCTGGAACTCCTCCTGCCTCAGCCTCCCTAATGCTGGGATTACAGGCGTTTGCCATCACACCAGGCTTAATGTTCCTTTTAACATAAGGAGTTAGTTGTTGGGCTGAGACTTGTCGCCTTTGAGGGCTTTGATGTGGTTGCTGCAGAGCGGAGGCCGCTGATCTCTAATGTCGTCAGCACACATGGCCGTCCCGGGCGCGCAGCATGTGCCTGCTACAGCGCCGCACACACTCCAGCAGCCACAGACTTGGATCTGCAAACAGTCAAGTCACTCTCCTTTGTTTTACCAGGAAAGAATAAAAGCAGCAGCCGGTGCCTGGCCCCCGCCCTTCTGTGCCAGCCGCCGTTCCCGGAGCTTTATCGTGTGAGCTCACGAGATCTCCCAGCGGTGGTTTGGGCCTAGGTCCTCTGTTGAGTGACCAAGGAGCAGAGAGCTAAATAACTTGCCCGGGACTGGACACACCCAAGTGACAGCGGCAGGATCTGATCGGAACCCAGGCCCATGCTTGGGGGCGGAAAGCGCTTAAGTTACCCAGTTACCTCGCCCCCACCTGCTCTGTCCTCGCTGACCTAAAATGTTGTTTCACTGAGAGGAAGAATCCTAGGACACTGGCCACCGCGTGCGGCCTCTGGTGTCAGGTGCAAGCGCGGGGAGGGTTGCTCCAGTAACCAGGTTGCACAGGACAAACGAAAAGAGCACAAAAGCTTCTGTATCTGAACCCAGTGACCCAGGAGGAGCTGAATGGAGCCTCAACCTCAGCCGGGCCGTTCCTCGCTCCTGCTCAGGGCCATCTGGGCTCGGGCGGGGGTGATCCTGCCTCCCCCCAGGGGCAGGTGGGGGTTTTAAGTGTTCCGCATTGTTAAATCTCAGTTCCAGCCCCGCCCGCAGGGCTCCTCCCCTTGGCCGGCTCAGTCCACACAGGGGGCAGATAAGGAAGCTCCGTTCCAGCCCAGCGTGTACGCTGCAGCCAGGGTTGATGGGGACACGGGGATGCCTCGCTCTTGGCGACTCTGAGCCGCAGGGACATGCTGCGGATGGGAGCACGGGGCTTGCTGCTGTTAGCGCTTTGCTCCGTGCATGTGAGAACTTTGTTTCTAACCTGACACTTTGTACAATGATCAGTTCCATTAAAGTCAGAACATGTCACAGTGTCGTGCTGTGGCGAGTGTCCGGGGCTGTCTGATTGGGTTGGGCCCAGTTTGGTTTTACTCTGAGGTAAAGGAGTGCCATCCGAGGGTCCTGCCTCAGACTCTGCGGAGAGCGTGGGATAGCAGGGAAAGGATGGAATTCCCATCCCAAAAGTGGCCTTGGGAAAGATGGTCACCCTCTCTGAGCTTGTGTTTGGACTGAGAATAAAAAGAGCCCCCTGAAGTGGCCTGGTACAGCACACCTGTAATCCCAGTGCTTGGGAGGCTGAGGCAGGAGGATCCCTGTGACGTCAAGACCAGCCTGAGCTACATAGCAAGACCTTGTCTCAAAAATAAGTTTTAAAAAAGAGCCACTTGAGTTGTTTTGGAGACTAAGTGATGTATGTTGCCAGCACAGCTGGAGATGGGGACGCAGGCGCAGTGGCCCGTGCCGGGGGACAGACCACCCAGGGCGTGTGAACATCTCTTTGCAGTAATGTTTTTGAAGGAAAAAGTATACTCAAAAGAGATGTAATGAAGAATTCTAACTCAGTGTCTTTGGTCATGTGCGGGTTGTCATCCATTGCTGGATTGTGAAATCCAGGTCTCAACCACAGTTTTGTTAATGAGTGGAATAGAAGGGAGAAAACTCAGAACACACACTCATTCTGTTGTTATTGTCTGGTTAATCCTTTGTTTAGGCTCTGGCGAAAACTGTATTTTGGACTGCAGAGTTTCATTTACTTTACTTTCATTTCATTTCATTTTGGTTTTTTTTGAGACAGGATCTCACTATGCAGTTCAGGCTGGCCTTGAATTCACTATATAGCCCAGGTTGGCCTCAAACGTGCAATGATCCTCCTGCCTCAGCCTCCCAAGCACTGGGCTTGCAGGCATGTGCCATCACACCCAACTCTGGACTTTAATTTTAGGAAGTTCAGAGAATCCTTTGATGACACCCTGGTGTGTGTGGCTACACCACCCAGCCTGCATGCAGGTCCCAGTGCCTCCTGGCCCCGGAGCTGGGCCCCAGTAGCCCTGCCAGGCGCCCACCAGGGCCCTGGCTGTGAAATTCCTGGCCCCTGAGTCTGAGAGTTGCTTGAATCAAATAAGACAAAGCCACAGAGAGGGACCGTGTGTCTGAAGAAGAAGTATAGATGCGCTCGGCAGGATGAGGGCACAGAATCCAGCAGCGGGGGCCGCAGGGTGACCACTTTCCACACCAGGGCTTGATGGCCCGGCCTCCTGTCCCTGCGGAGGGCGCAGCTGCCCTCTGACCGTGTTTTCTTGGCAAGACTTCATGGACGCAGAGGTGGGGCTGAGGGAGAGGTTGACTTGGCCCTTCAGCCTTGTCCCTGTCCCTCTCTTTATGGCCTGATGTGGCCCGAACCTTGCGCTGCAGACTTGGGTGCCCCACCTGAGCCCTGCCCCCGCCCGTCTTAGGGTTTTAGCGGTTGCTTTTCCTTCTGGGGCTGAGTACACAATGCACTGGGCCTGGCCCTGCCCTGGCATTGAAGGGTTTGGAAAAGGAGCCCTTGCTGGGCGTGGTGGCTCACGCCTGTAATCCCAGCACTCGGGAGGCTGAGGCAGGAGGATCATCACGAACTCAATGCCAGCCTGGGCTACAAAGTGAGTTCAAGGCCAGCCTGAACTATATAGTGAGACCCTCTTTCAACAAACCAAAAAAAAATTAAGAAAGAAAGGGAGCCCTCTCGTAGCTCCCCTCTCCCACAAGAGGAGAACCAGAGAACAGCCGAGCTCTGTCCCTCCCCGTTTCACTTGTGCACATGTGTGTGTAACTCTAACCCCAAAACATAGGCTGACTGCCTCCCTCTCCCCGCAGACCCGCTCTTTGCTGAGTGTCTTTGAGGAGGATGCCGGCACACTCACCGTCTACACCAACCAGCTGCTGCAGGCCATGCAGCGCGTCTATGGGGCCCAGGTAAGCCTGCCCTTCCCGGGGGACAGGAAATCCCAATCAGAACAACAGTTACCATTTTAACCTGGCACAGGTGGTGCACACCAGGAATCCCAGTGTTTGGGAGGCTGAGGCAGGAGACTCACCGTGAGTTCCATAGTGAGTTCAAGGCCAGCCCAAACTACATTGCGAGACCCTGTCTCGAAAAAAAAGTTGATAATTTTGAAATAAAATCAGAACTCTCTTTCTCAGTTCTGCTCACCTCAAAAAATCAAAGTCTGTTTCCTTGAGAGTCATTTCCCTTCAACAAGAACCAGTCGAGAGTTAATTGCTTTGGACTCGTGTGTGTGTTTTGTGCCAAGGATTGAACTCACCACCTCATGCTTGCCAGGCAGGCGCTTGCACCGCTGAGCTAAACCCCCGGCGCCTGGACTTTTTTTTCACAGGGACCCATTGGGGTCTCCCCTTCCCCGAGTGCAGGCGGGGGTTCCGTGTGCGAGGCCCTGGCTGTCTCCCTCTCATGGGGAGGGAAGGTGGCTCTCAGGGCTCCCCTCAAAGGCTGGAGCCACAGCTCCGCTGCGGCTGCAGGGGGCTTTGTTTGAGGAACAGACACCTCGGGCTTGCAAACCCGTGGAAGTAAACTGCACAGCGGCCAAAAGGAAGCTTTTTAGGGTCAAGCGCACCGTGCGTGTCACTTTCCGAGGGGAGATTTGTGAGCCACGCGGAC